>JAODAL010004476.1:0-156304 GCA_025379985.1 Phyllomedusa bahiana | reverse complement strand
AGGCCAAAAGGATAAAAAAAATGAACACATTATAAACAAAGATGGCTTCAATGGTAAGGATTACATGGGTGCCATGCTGTTCCTAGCTGAGCCTGTTGGAGGGACATTGGTGATAGAAGAGTCTATATAGGGCAGAAGGCTACAAGGATCTAAAGGGGACAAGTGTTTCAGTAAGAAACATACACAAGCTTCAGTGCGCTGAAAGACCAGCAGGATACGCACCAACGGGCCAACGAGAGAGAGGTGGTCGAAACCCTAGAGAAACTCGTGTACACAAGCAGGAGATAAGATCTGCTCTAGCTCTGAAGAGAAACCAAATCAGAGCAGCAATGTATTTGGTAACTGTGCTTATTTACCTGTGTCTACATGTTTAAAGAGAAGCAATAAAATATGAGTGCTCCCTTTAAAGGGGTTTCCTCACTACATCGATTCATCTTACCTCATCCGTTTTTTGGTTTTTTTTTAAATTTTGGGGTTTTTACTGGTTTCTATAGGCTGCAGTAAAGCCGGGTCTTACTATAGCAACCCACGCTGGCACCATCATGAAGATAAAAAAGGTCTGTGGCTTAGCGACCAGCGCGGGCACCTACATAGAGATCAAACAGCTGTAGCTATAGTGACCGCGCTGCAGCTTATCAGGGGAGATCAAACGGGTCTGTAGCATAGCGACCAGTGCTGGCAGCCTAGGAGAGATCGAATGGGTCTGTAGCATAGCGCCCATGCTGGCACCCTAGGAGGATCAATGGCTGTAGCTTAGCACCAGTTGGCGGCTATCGGGAGAGTTTTTGAACAGGTCTGACTATAGCCCCCTGGGAGCGATGCAGCCCTACGGGAGGGGATATTTAGAAATAGGTGGACATTTTAAAAGGGGACACAAAATGCAAAGTGACTTGTTTTTTGGGAGATCCATAGGGGGGTTGTCTCCTAAAAGGGATTGCTCTTTATGTTAAAGATTTTGCAAAAAAAATGACTTTGCAATATGTGTCATAACAGTATCCTACTTTCCCAGATATCCCCTCTTGTATGGGCTGCATCACTCCTCTATGTCGCTATACTAAGACCTGTTTTTCCATTCCGATAGGCTGCCAGCACTGGTTGCTATAGCACGGGGCCTGGTTTCTACCGCAGCCTATTGGAAGCCAGTAAACACTCCCCTGAATTTAAAATGAAACCGGGAAAACAGGACTGAGGCAAGAGAAATCAATATAGTGAGACAACCCCTTTAAGGTTGAGCTCCCTTCAGGAAGCAGCCCCTATACAGATGAATGTACCACCACACAACCACGGCGGTTAACGGGGGGGGGGGGGGACCAAAAACCATTTCCATGTACGGTCTAACTTTCTGCCCCACCCCAGGGCCCCAAACTAAACCCGCACGCCACCGACTGTCACCCTGCGCCCTGAGGGGGAGAACACTGTAGAGGGCGAGGAGCCGGGTCCTAGACTCTTCCTTCCGGCAGGACCGCGCACTCCGAGGGGTCGCCGCGCTGTAGCCACAGCCTGAGCTCGGGGAAGGGAAATTGCGGGTGTCTCGCAACCTCCCGCCACACGGGCGGGAAATTTTTTCCCGGGTGTTCCTGGCAATATGCCAACCGGCTTAAAAGTGACGTGAAAAGGAAGTAGCGGCCACTCGGTGGGGGCATGTGCGCTCCAGACGAGGGCTCCAGCCCGTGACCCGGAGGAGCGCGGCCCCGGCCGTTCGTATGTGCACCTCGGCCGTTATTATGGGCCCTCCACCACGTCGGGGCTTCTGTACAGATTAACCAGGCCGCGCCGCCAGCAGCCGTCCACCACCTTTGAGAGCTGCAGCCGACCACCCCTTCATCAGCCCGGGAGAACCCGTGACTGCCGGGGGCGGGGTTACATGGCTGAGTGGCTAGTTGTGAAAAGGATCACCACTACGAGGTATGAGGGAAAACAAAATGGAGCAAAAGCCTGGAAGATGGGGGGAGCTGAGACCGTGATAGCAGCGAGGTGCAGGGAGGGCAGCGGCGGGGGATCCGTACCCCGGGCCTCCCACCGCTGTGAAGTTTGCTGTTGGGGAAGTTTGGGTGGCATATGTGTGCCGTTATGTTGGCACAGCCTGCACATTGGTGGGCTAAGCAGCCATCCCCGCTTCATTGCCCTCCAGTGCTGTGCGGGAAGTTTCAGAGCATCCCTGTGGCATCACAACAAGGGGCAGATATGGCATCTTCTCTGAGGCTTTCATGGACATAGTCCAGATTTCTCCTCATGCCATAGAAATAGGCAGAGAGCTGGCACAGGGGGTAGTGCCAGGCCGGGTGGGGGGTGTGTTTTCGGGAAAACCCCCCTCATAGGATAGGGCACCCTGTGGAGCCTGCATCCCTTGTGCCACAATGTAGGGAGATCCACCACTTGGCCCAATAGGACGAGTGTTGGATGTTCTCTTAGTTTCTCAGCACTTTGTGCATTTGACTTCCTCACACTCTGACATGATGAGCAACATTACCCCTTACATCTCACAGTGATTAGAGTCATCTAGGAAGTGCTGCCAGGAGAGTTTCCCATCACGGGCCCCTGTTTTGGGGGGCTATTTCTAGCCGTAAACGAGCCTTCTGTCCGTGTGAACCGGCCCAAGATATATGGGGGGGGGGAAGGGGACACATACCAATCACATCAGAAAGGATCCATAGCCTGCCACCTCTGCAGCAGTCAGATCAATTGAACGGCTAAGGCAAACACAGCCGCTCTTGTGACCATCGAAAAAAAATTTTCCCTTTCAGAAAACCTAATGGGGTGAGGGAATATAGCAATCACAAAAGATAAGATCCGCCTAAATTGACGACGCATATGTTACATTGTGCTCTATGTAGGGGAAGACGGATTTCAGATTTTGATGAAATTACTCCAGCAAAAAGCGCACAAATGTGCCCCAAAGTTGCCGTGTGAACACCTTCTTATGGGAACAGCTGAGCACCCAGGTGTATAATAGGCAGAGACCTTACAGCTAACACATGTTCGTTGTTTTTAGTTTGCAGATTTTTTGGGTTTACAAAAATAGTTTTTAAAAAGACGAATCCCTTTTGACATCATGAGACCAAGACAACACCTAACAATTGATCAACAGTACCTCACCATGGCAAGGCTTCAAGCAAGATGCTCTCAGACGGAAGTGGCCGCTGACCTTAGAGTGTCGACAACAGAGATACAGAGAGTAATAGGGGCATCTAGGGCTGATTGCTGTTCAGTTAAAAGGGTAGGTAAGAGCATGTTCCCCAGATACTCTTCTGTCGCTGCTCTAGAGGCATAGGCATGGCATATATATATCATTTGCTTAAAAGTCGCTGAATGCATTAGCCACCGTACTAGGATTCGATAGCCACGATCCATTTTCCCCTCCCATTAGATGAGTAATTACTGGGGGTTCATGCGACCGTTTCGCCATATGTGCTAGTAGCTTGCCACACCAATCCCCTAATTCATAAACTTTGCCCAAAAAAGACTAGGGTTTTCCGGGGAAATAGTTTTAAAGAGCCATTTAGATTGAACTAAAGATGGGTCACAAATATACTCCATTGCGGTGCTCGCCACTTCCAATGCCAGGGAGTCAGCCCTAGATACACAGGATGCTGAAGATCTGCCACAGCAATAGAAAGCTCTCCTCTTACATATGTTTTGAAAGCATTCCAAACTGCCAATAGGGAGGCGTTATCTTTATTATAAGATATAAATCCTGACCACCTTGAGAAAAAAAAGGGGTTTTTGAATCTCCAAATTTATTTTTTGGGTTCGTCCCACGAGTAAAAATTTACCCCTGGAATCTGCTGTTAAAAACGCGTCAGCTGACACAGTTTTAAACGAGTATTTACATGGTATTTCATGTGGATTTATGGTTATCTTTTTTTACTCACAGTTTACAGTCCCATTCATTTCTATGTGGTTTTCAATGCAGTTTCGCATTTAAAACCACATACAAATGTTTTACACTAGGCTATTAGACATCCTCATTGACCTCAATAATACATTTCCACACGGCTTCCGCATGGAATAGGACCGAAGAATGAAAATGTCCTAATATTTTTTTTTTTTTAAGGTGGAAAAACCAACCACTGAAAATACATTTTGTTTGAGCTACAACGCATGTTTTCTGTTGAGGTCTATGGGGATGGTTTACTTTTAGTTTTAGATGAGTTTTTCCAGTTGGAAACCACGTGAATTCCGACTGGAAAAACTCATTGTGTGGACATAGGGTTAATAAACTGGAGAAGCAGCTGTTTTACTAGAACAAAGTCAATCCTGGAAAGAGCAGATGGATGACAAGATCTTCGTTCATCCACCAGACCCATTGAATTGACTGTGAGCCGTAGCATTAGGGGCCGTTCACACAGCTTATTTCGGGCACGGATTTCAGCCGTATTGCGCTGCAGTGCGGCTGAAATCCGTGTGAGGCATCACGGTAATCCATAGTTCTCATAGAGAACTATGGATTCCGGTTCGCCGAGCGGGGAGAAAGTGACAGACATTACCCCGGGGGGATACCGCCGTGGATAATCATGTTAGGGGCCCCGGCAAGCAGCCGCCCCGTATCAAGCCTTTAATTGCGGCAAACCCCGTCCCGAAATTTAGGGCTTGAATAAGGCCAGTTGAGGAACAGGCCAGTTCAAGAATAAACGTATCCATTACAGTGTCCCAAGAGGAATTGAAATCTCCCAACCAAAGAATTGGGGTGTCAGGCCATCTCAAAGCAAAAGCTTTAGAAGAGCAGATTATAGAAAGTTGGAATGAAGGAGGCATGTAAATGCCAACTAATACCAAAGACTTTATCAATGAAGCTATACATAAATTGAT
This sequence comes from Phyllomedusa bahiana, assembly GCA_025379985.1. NCBI lineage: Eukaryota > Metazoa > Chordata > Amphibia > Anura > Hylidae > Phyllomedusa > Phyllomedusa bahiana. The sequence goes on along the minus strand of JAODAL010004476.1, from coordinate 151,495 downwards.
TCTGAATTGGTCAATTTTATGAACTAAACATACATATAACATTGCATAGTATGGTTAAAAATGACATCTGTCCATGAAGTTTAACCAAGGGTGGGGAAAGATGTGGAGGGCTAAAGTACTTCTTAAACTTTGTTTCCCCCTCTTCAGGAAGGCTTTGGAACCCATAAGGCATGAAAAAACCGCCCCCAAAGGAATATTTCCCTGATCCAAAATTGCCCCAGACTTTATTAATTTTAATGAACCCTTTTTTACGGGCCCGAAAAACATTTTTTTTTAGTATAAGTAGTTATCTAAGCCCTCCTTATAACCCTCAGCTGTTCCTGCTATGACTAGCTCTAGGGGCAGACTATTCCATAGATTCACAGTTCTTATGGTAAAGGAAGCTTTTCTTCTCCGAATATTGCATTTTTTCTTCTCTATACAAAGGAAGTGCCCCTTGTCTTTGAAGGGAGTTGTGTTTTTAATTTTTGGGGTATCAGGGGTTAATAGTCTGGGATCCAGTGTCGTTGTCCTCCTGCATGAAAACTATGCTGGATCATCCTGATTTCAGCCTATGGGGCAACAGAAGGGACACTGAACATTCAGCTTCTTGCATCTGGCATTGCCAATCATGGCGGGGTCTGGGGTCATAGATATATTTAAAATTGGCTGTAATAATAAAACTTATATAGTGCCCAAAGAGCTCTGGATCGCAGATATGTGTGAAAATGCCGGATAATAAAATTTTTATATACTAACGTATTTCCCCGGGGTCGCTAGTTACAGTGGGGGAAAAAAACATTTTTTAACACAGGCAATTTGAAATTTTTCCCCCTTACTAAAGACAGACCTCTTATTCTTTTTTCATAGGTACAGTTTTTAACTTGAGAGACAAATCTGAAAAAAAAACCAGAAAATACAATGGGTAGATTAAAAAATAAAAATTAATTTGCTTTTTATTTTATGAAAAAAGTTTTAGATACAACAAAAAACAAAAACTTTAAAATTTTGGGACGAAATCTTTCTTTGCAATTATAGAGATCAGTTATTTCCTGAAGTTCTTGAATAAGATTGTATACTCTGCAGCAGGGAGTTTGGCCCACTCCTCCATACAGATCTTTCAGGTTTCGGGGCTGTTGCTGGGCTGCTTTGAGTTACAGCTCCACTGAAAGATTTTCGATTGGGTTCAGGTCTGGAGACTGGCCTGGCTACTCCAGGACCTTGAAATGCTTCTTATGGAGCATTTAGTTGCCCTGGCTGTGTGTTTCACATCATTGTCCTGCTGGAAGACCCAGCCACGACCTATCTATAATAATAATAATAATCCCTTTTTATAGCGGGCCAAAAATTCCGCAGCACTTTACATTTGGAGGTATACGACAGGCATTACCATTAAAAAATACTAAAAAATGAGACACAAGGTGGAGGCCCCTGCAAGAGCTTTTCAATCTAATTTTGGGGGTTTCGGAGAGACAAGGGCAAAATCTAGATTTAACAAGTCCCCGCCCTGTGAATAAATATGGGGGTTTTTTTTACATAGAAATTTGGATGAAGGACCCCCTTTTTAAAATCTATATACAGTTAAGTGGCGAAAAAATGAGATGAGTGCGCTAGGGAGTGTGGGGGGAGGGGGTTAGGGGATTGGATTCTGGAGGCCGAGTGGAAAGATGATTCCAGGCCCTTTTTTAAAACTATGAGAGTTCGGTGTGCCTGATCACCCGGGGGTAGCATGTTCCAGAGAAATGGGCCGCACGGTGGGAAATCTTGGAGACGGCAAGGGGGGTTTGGATGATTGATGGGTAACCCCATATCATCACAACGGGAGAGCGGGTAGGTGGTAACAAGATGAGGGAGGAGATGTAGGGAGGACACGTTGTGGAGAAATTTTTGAGGAAGTGATAGTTTATGTTGATCCTGTACGGATAGGGAACCAGTGCAGTGACTGAAACAGGGTAGAACTAGTAAGCGGCTGGAAAGAAGACAACTGGGCTGCATTTTAGGACAGATGGGGAGGGAGAGTTTGCCAGAGGAGGGATAAGCAAGGATTACAGTAGTCGGACAAATGAATAAACAACAAGAAGTTTGATTGTTTCCACATGAGAAATGGACGGGTTCTGGAGATGTTCTTGAGGTGCAGGTGACGGACGGGGGAAGGGATTTTTAAAAGGAGGTTTAAGGTCAATCAGAATCTAATATAACCCCCCAGACGGGGCCCTGCTGCCTAGGAGTTTGGGGTCCCACACTGAAAGAAAGGGCAGGGTAAGGGGCAGTAATGTGGGATGACTAAAATTCAGTTTTTTTGAGGTTTAGTTTTAAAAACAGGGAGGACAGATTCAGGACAGCAGACAGGCAGTCCCTTGTTTTGTAGCAGAGTAGGAGTTTATGCTCGGGAAGAGGTGTATAGTTTTGGTTCATCACGAAGTGGTACTGGAAGCCAAATCTGCTGATGGTTTTTTCCATTGGGGGGGCTGTTAATTTAAAAAAGGGAAAAACCCAAAAATGGATCCCTGAGGAACCCCACACAAAGGAAGAGGAGAGGAGGGGAAACCTTAAATGAGACAGAAGGAGCGGTTTTGAAAGGTAAAAGAAACCAAAGGAGAGCGGGGTCCCCGGGGCCCAAAGGTGCGACATGCGAGAGAAGTTGGTGATCAACAGTGTCAAAAAGCTGCAGAGAGATCCAAAGAAGCAACCCTGCATTTTGCTGTTTGGGGATCATTGGGGGACTTAGTTAGAGCAGTTTCCGTGGGGTGTGGGTGCGGAAACCCCATTGCAGAGATCGAGAATGATTGTGGAGGAAAAGCGGTTAGGGAGAGTAGACCCAACGTTCCAGATTTTAGAGAAAAAATTGGGAAGGTTAAAAGGGCTGGTTTTGGGAGTTTTCACCAGGATGGGTCCAGAAGGGGCTTTTTAGTAAGGGGGTTATAACAGCATTTTTAAAGGAAAATGGGAAGATCCCCGTGGAGAAGAAGGTTTTCAGATTGCAGATGTGAGAGATGTAGCTGGAGAAATAGCTGGACAAGGGGGGGAATGGGGTCACGATGTCAATCCCTCGGCAAATCGCAGAAAAAAATAACACCCTATTTTTTATTTTTTTCAATAGAAAATACGGCTCGCGATCACAAACGCTATTTCCTGGGATTGCCCCCGCGGATTACGACGGAAATTTGGGGCGAAAAAACAATGTGCATTAAAATTTATTTAGGGGGAAATTTCACCCCCTACAAATAAGGGAGATGGGAATCCGTCGGGAAATCGTTAAAAATCCCAACTTAGTGGCATTTATTTGAAAACTGATTTTCAACTGATTTCAGAACGTTTTTTACGATGGGGGCAATCCGATGTAAATACGTTCTGAAAAAAAGCCGTGTGAACGAGGCCTTCCCGGGACCCCTACATCGGGGAAAGATTGACAGTCATCTTGGGGTTTTTCCCTTCCATTTTCTAAAAATTTTTTCCTTGCACCAAGTGCTTGCCTATTGCCCTGTAGCCCATCCACCTTTGTGGGGGGTCTACAATTTTGTCTTGGTGCCTTTTGCCTTTTTTGGTTTTGGCCATAGTGGAGATTTTGGAGGTGATTTTTTTATGGCAAGGTCTCAAAAAATTAAAAAGGGTGCAATTATCGGGGTAATGAGGTTTTTTTAAAAACAAGGGCTTTTTTCACACGGCAAAAATTTGGGGGATGATTTCGCCCGAAATTTAATCCGCCTGTGGGCAGGGGGGCCGGCAGCCTGCGGCCCCCAAAAAAATTTCATTATTTGGGGCTATACCCCGTGAATATTGACATGTCACTTTTTCCCCCCGCTCTCCTATTGGCGAGCAGGGAGAGAACAAAATCCATATTCTCTATGAAAAATGGATCCCGTAATGACTGGACGTATCTCCCCCCTATTTAGCGGCAATACCCCGCGAAATACGTGGGAATACCCCCAGTTTAAGCCGTGCAAATTTTTCCACGGTCTGGGGAAGCCGAATTCTTGCTGGTTGTTATGTGATAAAAATAATTATTTCAAAACAAAAAAAAATAAAAATTAAATTTAAATTTAAAAATAAAGGCAAGGGTTTTTTTTTTGGGTTTTTTTTTTTAGATTTCTGTTTTCTCACATTTTTAATTTTTTCCTGTGCTAAAATTAACAGCCCTCCCCAAATTTCTTTTGTGGGTGGGAAAACTTAAAAAAATCACCAGTGTATCAAATATTTTTTTTCCCCTCTATATATGTAAACCTTTTTTAGTTCAAATTATGCTTGATCACTTGTAAACCCATTAAAAAAGTTGGGGGTTAAATTTGGCTTTTGGATAAAAATTTAATTTTGCAAAACAAAAAAATTTAAACCCCTACGTATTTTTTTATCCTGAACATCGGCCAGGGGTTAAAAGTCGTAGATGCAAAAGGTTGTTTTTTCTCTTTTTAAAGGAAAATTTAAAATGAAACAAACCCAAAAAACCCAGTGGGGATATACCCCAAATAAAAAAAGGGTCCGTGTCAAAAAATTTGGTTTCATGGGCCCTTGATTAAAATTACTCCCTTTTACAGCGACATCTATATTTTTTTCACAAGTCGCGTTTTTGACTGCTGAGGAAAGGCATCCACTCTTCTTGAAGATTTCAGGTCATTGGGGTTTCAGGGGGTCCCAGGCTGCAAGCTTCTACGAAAGCGACCAGTTTGGCCCCAAAAAGGGTTTTAAATAGAGGTAAAGTTCGGAGAAATTTGGGGTTTCCCCATTTCCAACGCAGGTTTAAATAATAATGCACCTCAATGAACGGGGGCATTGACATCCAGGGGAAGTTAAAAAAATTAAAGGCCCAGTGTTTTTCATTAGAGGAAACAATGATGATTAATGATGTTATGAAGTAGTAGGGGGCTTGTCACTGTCCCAAATTCACAAGGGGGAGGGCATTTCTGTTTTTGACTAGACCCTCCCGACACTGTAAACACGAGCCCCAAAGGCTCGTCGGGGGGTGACCAAAAAGTGGCGGGATGCATAGAAATTCCTTCCTTGACCTCCCGGGATCGTTTTTTGGCTGTCACTTTGTTCGGGAGTGAATCACTTTCACAGTAAATAGCACTGCGGACCACTGGTCCTTTGCCAACGTCGCCTTGCCTGGTTTTGGGGGTTTCGGGTTGTAAACACACTAATGTAACAGGGTTTTAAAAATGGTTGAAAAGGGCCCCATTTGGTTTTTGCCTCTAATTCCCTTAAACGTGCCGGGAAACCCTTGTGAGGGTTCAAAATCAGATTCCCAAAAGGGAGTTTACAATGAAGGGGTTCATTAGTGTGTGATGTAGAAAAAGGCCCTCCACTTTTTTTGTTTTTTCTGGGGCCCTTCTTCCGGGCCCGGGATCTCTGTTGCTACTGCTGTTTTACACTCGGGACTCTCTATTCCGTCTGAAAAAGGCCCTGCTTAAGCATCGCAAGGGTGAGATACTGTTGACCCAATTTTTAAAGATGTTGTTTTTGGTTCTTTGATGTCAAAATGTAAAACCCTGATGAGGAGGACTGTTAAAAATCCAACCAAATTGATCCCCTAAATTTTTTTGGGCTTTCCGGACCCCAAAAACCCCTTTTAAAAATTTGGGGCCTTTAAAGCTCCTATTTAGAGATCAAAAGTTTTGCAAAAAGTACTGAAACACTGAAAAAGGGGGAAAAGTGCTTTCCCTAAAGTTAAATTAATGGTTTTAAACTTGGGTTTTTTTTAAAAAAATGTCAAGAAATTTCATGTTCTTTCCGGGAAGTTTAAAAAAAAGCAAAATATCATTAGTTTTTTGGAAAGTAGGTATTGTTAACGGGGGTAAAAATATGTATAAAAAACAAATAAAAGGGGGCCAATTTTAATGTCGGGGATGCTATTTTTAAAATAAAAATTAAAATCCTTTGCCATAATGATAGAAAATTCTTTAAAAACAGTGCCAAAAAAACCCAGAAAAGAAAAAAAATTTTAATTGCTGACCTGTAAACGAATGCAAAATATGAAATAGAGGATTTTTATAAATTTCAGCTGTTTTTTGGGGTTTTCCACACATTTTTTTCCCCGACCCCCAAAGGCTAAAAGAAGCAGGGCCCGTATTACTTCGAAGTCTCTCTTTCAGCCCTTTAAAAACCCTTTCCAGAATATCCCCAGCCAACTTAAAATTGAAAAGGGCCCTAACGATTATACACAGACTTTTTCCCGGGTAGCTGTAATAAGTAAATACATTGACAATGGAGGGGGAATTTCCATGTTTCCCCCAAATTTTCTTTGAAAATTAAAGCGGGCAGGATTTTTTGATATTTTGAAAAAAATCGCAATTATTTTTTCCTATAAAAGAAAACCAAGTACCCCCCCCCCCCCCCCCCCCCCCCCCCCGAAAGGGTTTGCTAAGAAAATTTGTAAAAAGGTTTTTGGACTTGCGTCTTTAAAACCGTACATTTAGACGGGACGGCTGGAAAAAGAGGGAGAGGTTTTCCCGGGAAAAATAAAACAGTAAAAGCTTTTTCCCTTTGAGTATGGGGGAAGACGGCGCTTTTGGGTAGCTGTAAGTTATGTTCTCACATCAGATTTGCAGCAAACCAATGTTGCCCTTGGATTTCAGCTGCAGATTCTCAGTTTGTAGTGGCGGTTTTCACAACATTTTTGGAAGCAGAGTAGCCCCATTTCAATGAGCCTAATCTGTCTTGCCCGCCCGATGCGGAATTTGACCTGATTCCATATCAAAGAAGTGACATGTCATTACTCCTTTTTTTACGTCAGGGATACTTCTAATTATTTATTTTTGTTACAAACAGTTTGATGCCTGAGGCTGAAGTGTTAGGGTATGTTCACACGGTGTATTTGCGGGGTGTATATCAGCGCCTAATTGGGCTGCAATACGGCAGAAGTATGCCCTGCAAATATAGTAATTCATAACTCTCTTTGATAGCTATGATTACCTGCTGTTTTTTCCCAGCAAGGAAAGTGAATGTCAGTGGGAGCACTTCAGGAGTACCCATTGGCCAGCGCGTATCTGTGAAGCAACAGGTGTATTGAATGCGTATAGCGTCATACACAGCACACACTGCAATACGCCATGTGAACATACCCTTAATGCTGTATTATTGTAGAGTCTTTTTTTATATGAGCAGTCACAAATAGTACAGCAGTGAAAGAATTGTGTTAGGAAATAACTGTAGGATCATTTTGGAGACTTTACATTAACTGCTTTTAAAATAATGGTAAAGCTTTATATTCTTAATTTATTTTCCTTTGTTTTAATGTAGGTGATTAATACAAAGAAGAAAATGTTGACAGAATGCCTAATGAACCCGGATTTCTTTATAGAATTCATTGAGATGTACCGGTCTCTTCCATGTCTCTGGAAAGTGAAGTCCTCTGACTATTCCAACCGACAGAAAAAGGCAGAAGCATATGAAAAATTACTCAGTCTTTGTAAGTCAGTTTGTCCCTCTGCAACCGTAGAACTTGTTAAACATAAGATTGCAAATTTGCGAACAGTGTTCAAAAAGGAATTAAAGAAAGTAGAGTCATCAATACAGTCTGGTGCTTCTGGGGATGAAGTGTATATACCACGGCTCTGGTACTTTGATCTTCTGAAATTTACGATAGATCAAGAGGCTCAACCACAACCGCAGCCTATATACCACTATCCTGAAGCATATGATGTGCGGCAAGAGGAAGAAAACACAGACGACAGCCTAGAAAGTGCTGGGGAATGTACAAACTTCTCCCAGGTAAATATCCGCTTTTATTAAGGTGCAGTCGCCATGTCATTGAGACATCAGAAGATGCAGTGTATCGAGTCTGTGAGCCCAATGATCATAAGAGCAAAGAGGCTGGGGCTCTTCAGCCTCTGTCAGCTGTATTTTGTCAAAGGTTTTAAAGGCTTAAAAAGCATTTTTACTCAAAACTGTATTTGTAAATCAGAAAATGTCAGTATCCTACATTTTGTCATTCTATTTTGAGATGTGCGTATGTTTGGTGAGGTAGCCAAAAAGTGCAGCCGTGTTGTAGTATTTATTACATAAAAAGTAATGTTCGGATATTGTATTATAAGTACGGTCAAGCCGTAACATCGTGGCAATTTACTGAGCAACAAAGGTATCAACCAATGAAGCCTGCAGAAATGTCCCCAACAGGTTTGACTTTGGCCGCAGCTCTAACTTCCGATTTCCAATATATGACAATTTTTACATTTCGATTGAAAATCTTCTTGAAGGCTGTAATGCAGCCAATTGTTTAACCTGTCATAAGATGTTGGAAGTTGCATACTATTAAGTGTAAACCAAATCCATTGTTACTTAATGGAACTATATTATTTCAGAAAACATTTGTGTATATAGACATTTAGAGCGACATGTCCCAACACGCCAATGCCAGTTTTGTGGTCTATTTTGCGGCAAACCACTTTTGACGCCATATTCTTGTTGTAAATGAACTGTCGTACACCAAAACTAGGCGCATTATACGCTGGGCACGACACTTTATAATGCGCCTAAATATGGTGCGCTGTGCGCCCCCATTGTGCGCCTATTGAGGCGCATTACATATTTTATACACCTCCGTCGGGCATTGCGCCTCAATAGGCGCATTACATATACCACCAATGATATGCTATGTGCCTTTTTTGATGCAATTTGCCTTTTTAGGCGCATTAAGATTTCTATGCAAGGTATACCTGACACCAGTTTTTGGAAATGATCGTACTTTCGGGTGCACTTTACACTGATGTAATGCGCCTAAAACTGTCGTGGAAACGCCACTTTTCTGACATGTCGCCCTTAAAGCTTCTACACTTGAGGGTAGTGGAAAACACTATACTTTGCACAAGTAATGTGCGGTTATATCATATATGCAGTGGTTGTTTGGTTACAAAACAATACTGCTTTGCAGCCATGCATTACTAAATCTCAAAAGATTTAATTTCACCGTTTAAATTTACCCCTAACAAGCAGGAAATTTCCTCCATAGGCCTCGTTCACACGGCTTATTTGGGCACGGATTGGCGCCGTACTCCGCGCCGGATTTGCGCTTCAGTACGGCGCCAATCCGTCCCTGTCATTACGGTAATCCACAGTTCTCATAGAGAACAGTGGATTCCGTCGCTCCTCCCCGCTTGGCGAATCCGCCGCAGGGGGAGAAAGTGACATGCACATTATTTACGCCGCGTACGCGCCATAAACAATGCTTTGTCTATGGGGCCGGGAGCGGCGCCCCCGCCGCGCTCCGGCCCCGCCCCCGTCCCGCCCCTTATTCACGGCGGATTTGTGAGCTCAATACGGCTCACAAATCCGTCGGGAATAAGCCGTGTGAACACGGCCATAGGGTCAGTTTCCCTTAATACTCCAGATCTCAGAGTATTTACTACTACTGCAACACCTGTATGACTTGTGGTTCTACTAACAACATAACTTAGTGAGCCCTGTCTAGTTCAGTAGAAGTATGATTACTACCACTGTAATAAGCCTGAGGAAGTATGGGATGGCGTTGGTGGTCCCATTAAAGCCTGCCCTGTGTAGTGCCAACTTAGGTTGAAGTCAGCAGTGGATTTTTAGGGCCTCTATTCAGGTAAGTATAGCAAGATATAGAGAATTGCACTGTTTTAGACAAAACTCTTAAAATATGTTCACACAATGCATTTTGACGCGGATTTTGCATCTCTTTGATTTTAATGTGAAATCTGCACCATAGTTTCCACTGTAAAGTAAGGTATACATTTTTGATGCGATGTCCATGATGCAGAAATAAAAAGTGACATGTCAATTCTTCGATGCAGAATCACTGCAAACTCCATGTCAGGCAGCAAGAGGTGGATTAGCTGTATTGAAATGGAGAGAATCTGCAACCAGTACGGTGGAAAAAACCGCTGCTGCAAATTTAAAAGCTGTGGCCATAATCGGAAGGTATTGCCTTGGATTTCTGCTGCAGAGACATCCGTTGTGTGAATCCTTGCAATCCCATAGTCTTGCATTTTTCCTATTTATTTTTCTATACATGACATGTATGTAACAGGGCAGTAAACGTAAGTTGAAGGAATCCTTGGATGGTTGTGTTTGTTCACCTTCGCAAACCTACATAACTGGATGTAGTAGATCTTCAAATATCATGATCTGCGTCCACAGTATCCAAGATCAGCCCTTCAATATGGGCTAATGTCAAGTGACTTTAGAAAGGTTTGCATCGATTTAAGTCCTTGGTCAAATAAAAATGATTATGAAATATTCTAATCCTTTCAGGGAAACCCTATTTCGCCAGTGAAGAGTTAAAGTAGATTTCTTTGAAACTGTAAGCTTTATGTAAATGATAAATCTCCAGAAGTCTAAAGTAAACATCTTGTGCATGAAGCTCCTAAAGCCCCCTCTTACCGTGCCCTCAGAAGAATTCCTGCTCTTTTGCTCTTGAAGTTCATTGTTTAATAGGGGAAGTGGGGAAGATTGATTCAAAAAGCATACACGTAAACCCATAACCACTCCTATTACTGCCAAAGGCAGCATCTTGGTTGGTCGCTACGGTCAACTTTCTCTCTTTGTTGGATATCTTCCTGCCCTATTATGTGGTTCTGAATTGCTTCCCACTTTAAAGTCCACATTCAGACATCTGTTGTAGCCATAATGTAGTGATGTGGATGACGATTTGGTCCACAAAATGTCCCTATGTTAAGGAGGAACCGCCATGAAACTGGGAGGGTTATCAAGGAGATGGCAAACCTGAGATAGCTGCAGTTGTTACCTTGCATAAAAAATAACGTTCATATTTCCAATAGACATGAAATGGATTTATAACACTTCTGGAAATTTTCCTTTAACTTTTGACACCTTGTATTGATTCAACAACATCATATAAAATACTTCATGTTATTTTAATGTTGGAAAGAAGGCAATATTATAATTCATAGTGTATCTTTGTAGGTAATTGTTGCAAAGAAGAAAATGTCTACAGAGATATTTATGAACCCTGATTTCTTAAAAGAATTTATTGAAATGTACCGGTCTTTCCCTTGCTTGTGGAAAGTGAAATGCACAGATTATTCCAACAGACAGAAAAAAGCCGAAGCATATGAAAAACTGGTAAATCTCTGTAAGACTGTTTGTCCCTCAGCGACCGTAGATCTCGTTAAACATAAAATTGCTAATTTGAGAACAGTGTTCAAAAAAGAATTAAAGAAAGTGGAGTCTTCAAGAAAATCTGGTGCAGCCGGTGATGACGTGTACATACCACGCTTGTGGTACTTTGACCTTCTAAAATTTACAAATGATCAGGAGGAGCAAACACAATCTATATCCAACTATCCTGAGACATATGATGTGCGACAAGAGGAAGAAAACACAGATGACAGCCTAGAGAGTGCTGGGGAAAATGCAAACATAGCCCAGGTATGAAATTGCTGAATTTTGTCACAGAACAGTAGGTTATTCTGTGTCCAGACCAAATGTTACTTTGAGGATTCGGCTGAGATGAGCAACTGATTTCAATACCGCATGCATGGTCATTCACTGTAGGCTGGATCAAAGCTGGCTTCATGGCAGCCAGTTAACAGACCAGAAAGAGCTGTTTACAGTCATTTTATAGCTGCCTTCCAACATGTCCAGTAACAAGCTAGAGTTATAGTCATACCATAGATTTATATATTGTAATAGCCTGTTAGTCCAAGAGTTACTGCTGGTACAGTCCACTGAAGCTACATAAACTGTCAGTCTGTATTACACAAAAAATACTAAAGCTTGAACAGTAACGTTAGGGTATGTTCACATGGCGTACTACAGAACATAATTACGCGGCAAAACGCCCGAAGTACACCCCCAAATATGCTAAATCATGGCACTTGTACTCTGTGTCGGGGAAAGTGAAAGTGGATGGGGGCTGGTCGGAGTGCTTTAGAAGTACAGGCTGAGCAGCGCGTATTTCTTAAGCAGCAGGCGTATAGCGGTGTGCACAGCAGCGCCACTATACACCTGGTTTAATTTGGCTGAACATACCCTTAGATGTTATTTACTAATGCTATTCACATATTCATTTAATGTTTTCACAAACCTTTAGGATATGTTCACACGGCTGATTTTGACGCTGTTTTGTAAGCATTTCCTCGCCCAAAGCAGCGTCCAAAATGCCCCAGTTTTTTTCATTGATTCCTCTGTAAAACAGCATTGTAGTTCACACACAACAAGGTTTTGACATGCACGCTTCTTTGGACACTGAATAAGAAGTGTCATGTCAATTCTTGAAGCGTTTTCGATGCTGAAAATCCCCATAGGAATCAATGGAGAGCTTTAAAACCTTGTCCAAAACATTATTCGCTACTGTTTTTGCCCTGGCTTTCAATTTGTATGAGTGATTCAGAAAGAAAAGTGTTGGAAAACCTCGTCAGAAACCATGAGGAAAAAACCTGATCAAATCCTCATCAAAACTGGTCTGAAAAGTGCTGCATTGAGGCGCTTGTCAGCCATATAAACATACCCTTACACCAAAATCGGCTTAAACAATTAAAACATATACTTTTAATAAATACTCTTAAAATACTAAAGTACAAAAAAACCCTCTTAACGATATTTACTCTAATAACAATATTTATCACTACCTAAACCTACTTAATAAGGTGGCACAGTATATAATGCATCATATATTCCTTCATAACATTATTTACACACGGTACCGATGATTCCTGATGATTTCAAATGATGAAGTAGAATCCTGAAGAAAAAAATATACTGTCTAAAGAGACCCAAATAAATCAAATATCCCTGCACCAACCCTATAACCCTAGGAAGGTACTCATGTGGTCATCGCCCTGATGAGGGCGGCCCCAACATTATGTTTCTGACCCTACAGGTAACCCTACCTTTCCTTATATAGGGCCACTATATATATATATATATATATATATATATATAAAATAATATATATATTATATATATAAATATATATATATATATATATATAATATATATATATATACACTCACTGGCCACTTTATTAGGTACACCATGCTAGTAACGGGTTGGACCCCCTTTTGCCTTCAGAACTGCCTCAATTCTTCGTGGCATAGATTCAACAAGGTGCTGGAAGCATTCCTCAGAGATTTTGGTCCATATTGACATGATGGCATCACACAGTTGCCGCAGATTTGTCGGCTGGACATCCATGATGCGAATCTCCCGTTCCACCACATCCCAAAGATGCTCTATTGGATTGAGATCTGGTGACTGTGGAGGCCATTTGAGTACAGTGAACTCATTGTCATGTTCAAGAAACCAGTCTGAGATGATTCCAGCTTTATGACATGGCGCATTATCCTGCTGAAAGTAGCCATCAGATGTTGGGTACATTGTGGTCATAAAGGGATGGACATGGTCAGCAACAATACTCAGTTAGGCTGTGGCGTTGCAACGATGCTCAATGTACCAAGGGCCCAAAAGAGTGCCAAGAAAATATTCCCCACACCATGACACCACCACCACCAGCCTGAACCGTTGATACAAAGCAGGATGGATCCATGCTTTCATGTTGTTGACGCCAAATTCTGACCCTACCATCCGAATGTCGCAGCAGAAATCGAGACTCATCAGACCAGGCAACGTTTTTTCCAATCTTCTACTGTCCAATTTCGAGGAGCTTGGGCAAATTGGAGCCTCAGTTCCTGTTCTTAGCTGAAAGGAGTGGCACCCGTGTGGTCTTCTGCTGCTGTAGCCCATTTTTGCCTCCAAGTTCGCCGTACTGTGCGTTCAGAGATGCTCTTTCTGCCTACCTTGGTTGTAACGGGGGGCTATTTGAGTCACTGTTGCCTTTCTATCAGCTCGAACCAGTCTGCCCATTCTCCTTTGACCTCTGGCATCAACAAGGCATTTCCGCCCAGAGGACTGCCGCTCACTGGGATGTTTTTTTTTTTTTTCGACCATTCTCTGTAAACCCTAGAGATGGTTGTGCGTGAAAATCCCAGGAGATCAGCAGTTTCTGAAATACTCAACCAGCCCTTCTGGCACCAATAACCATGCCACGTTCAAAGGCACTCAAATCACCTTTCTTCCCCATACTGATGCTCGTTTTGAACTGCAGGAGATTGTCTTGACCATGTCCTACATGCCTAAATGCACTGAGTTGCCGCCATGTGATTGGCTGATTAGAAATTAAGTGTTAACGAGCAGTTGGACAGGTGTACCTAATAAAGTGGCCGGTGAGTGTATATATATCAAATCGGTAAAAAAATATATATATCCTTAAATAATTCCCGACGCGTTTCCCCTATACAAAAAGGTTCATCAGGGGAATAAGGATGATAAGCATTAGTACGCCATGATGATAAATCGTCTCCATACCCTTACAGCACTACGTTTAGGCTATGTCTACACAGCAATGTTAGAATGTTGTCCAAAATCCGACATTTGTGCTGCTTCACCTTTTTTTGTGCAAAAACTTCGGCCGGTTTCCGAATTTACCGCATCCCCAATACATTGGGTCTACGGGAATCCGACCGGAATCCTGTGGAATATGGAACATTTTCTATATTCCACCGGACGGGTGCGGTGGTTTAGGAAACAATCAGTAAAAAATCTCTGCTGTGTAGTTTAAAGCACGGATTTTATGTTAAGGTTTACACAGCACTAGGTTCAGTCGGATTTACAGCGGATTCTAAATACTTAATCCGCCATAAATCTGATCATAAACCTGTGCTGTGTAATAATAATAATAATAATCTTTATTTATATAGCGCCAACATATTCCGCAGCACTTTACAATTTGTGTAGCCTTATAAATAATACTTTGTATTACTCAAAGTATGCTATCTACATTATTCTTTTTAGGGCAAGAAAATAAGGATCTGTACATAACAAGGCCACAACAGCTACGGCTGATGCCTTTGCAAACAGAAACATTGGTTTTAGGAGCATTAACACCTAGAATTAGTGCGGCAAGCTGTAATGTTCTTGCCTTTAAATTAACAAAAAGCAAGACAGAAACCTTGATGGACATTTCAGACAAAAATATTAAAAATGTCCCTTAGACACCATGTTCATTTGAGGCATACCTTTTTATTATGCAGGAAAAAATTTATGCTGTAACTGCCCTATTCAGTGCAACACATTGTCCATGTTGTAGACGGAACCGCAAAGGGGCTCGACGTCCTAGTGGGGGAGTCAAATCGGTATATTGAATGACACGTGCCGGAGAAAGAAGTCACAAGCTGACAATCTGCAGTCTAATGAGTTCTCTGACTCTTATTACAAAACACAAGTTTTTATAGCTGGGCGTAGACAAACATTTTAGAGGCAACATGTGACATACATCCACCCTCTTTATTGGCTCTTCTTATCTATATATTTGACTAATACAGCCTCTTCTTTGTCTCACAGAAGCAAAATAGTTAAGACCAGTGGCCATCTTGGTTATTTCTTGGCACAATAGGGTGTGTCTGGACACAGGCGCCATCTTGTGGGTGAAATAGACATTCCATAACAGTCCAGGTGTATGCCAGGCAAACATATGTCCAAAAGGACACACTACTTACATATGCTTAGCCCATAGAAATCTATATGATATGAAAATTGTCCATTAATTTCATATTAGAAGAAATTATTATTATTAGGGTATTTTTTTCATAGTGAAATGACAAAGCCCTGAATTCATATCTGCACATCACCAAGTAGATAGCTGTGAGGGGCTATCACTCTTCTTGCTCTTAGCTCTCTCCGCAAGAGACATACTAGTTATGGGATTTGAAATTTTTTCAACCTGTGCTGAAAAAGTAAGTTCCACCTTAGAACAGGAAAAAGGCTACTGGGTTAGTGATCTTGGGCTTATTGTGAGCAACTCTAACAGCAATTTTTTAGCATGTGCAGCTGTATGTAACGATCAAGAATAGTGTTTAAAAGCAGTTAGTTTTTATTTTTTTCTTGAACATATTTTCCTTTTGGACAATGTCTTTTAAGGTCCTTCACATATTCCTTATGAAACTAATTTCTTACTCGCATATAAAATGCACATATAGGTTAATAAAAAGTGCAATTTATTTATGGGTCAGAATATAATAAGCCTCTATAGTGACCTTTCTTCTCTGGGATATATGGATAAGCTCAGTTTTAAAGTTGTATTTTAACCCCTTCCCATTTGTCTTCCATCACCTGCAACAGTATCCCTTTTTAGGAGAGGCTTCAATGCCGCCAGTGCCTGCCTGATAAGAAAGCGAGGTATGAATTTAAAATGTATCTGTTGTGCAAGAGTGCTTCACAGTACACTCACAGGTTTAGGAGTTATAAAGGGAAGGGCAAATAAGCTAACCTTCCTTGAAAGATAGTGTGGGAGTTGGGGCACCTACTGCTGGACAAGGTTTACCACCTTTACATGGATAATTTTTATATTTGTATCCACTGTCTTAAGTATCTCATTTATGGAAGTACTGCGATATGCGGCACTGTAATCAGAAGCTCCCCTGGGTCCCAGCTTGGGCAAACACTCAAAAGGGTTGAAAGCAGGACATTATGCAGCCATGGTGTATTGTTTTAAGTATTGACAACAGTACTTGGCTACATCGGCACCCCCTTTCCCTGTACCTCAAAGCCAGACTGCATATTTGACTATAATAGGTACATGGGTGGATTTGATCTCCTGAATCAAGTGCTGAAGCTATGCAGAAATCAAGGGTGTAGTATAAGAAGCCAACAATCCACATCTTGGCTTTGGATAATGGATACATGCTACATTGATGTGCAGGCTTTTTCTGAAGTTTCTAGAGGTGCTTAAAGGAGTTGTCTCCCTTCAGAGTTTCTGAGAATGCATGAATGAAATACTCTGTCACTTCCTGGTTCAGACTGACTCATTTGCATAAGCTCCATGCTTGTACAGCTCTGTGCCATGCTGTGCTTTCAGATGCTAATTAGATCAGATTAGCTTCTCAAACTACTAACAGGACTTCTTATCTGTTCCCAAAACAAAAGCCCTAATTACAGTTCTGTTTATTTTACATAAATCAAGCTTTTTACTGCTGAGCAGCACAGGACACTGCCACAACTTGTGTAATGAGGTCACTCACTGTTATCTCATTGAACAAACAGCAGGGGGAGAATTGTTTACAGGTCAGTTACTGAGGGAACTGAAATAGCCAGGGAGGTCATAAATTCACTTGTATCTCCTTAGGGAAAACAGAGGAACAAAGCAATCTATTTGGAAAATGTCTTTATTTTGTGTTCCCTACAATTTGAAAGCTATTCTTTGTAGCGAGACAACCCCTTTAAGTAGGCTCTATTATTTTGGAACCAGGAACAAAAGCGGCCAAGCATGCGTGAAAGTGAGTTGTGCCAGTGCACAATCTTTTTTTTCTCGGTGAAGTTTCTTCCACTGGGAAAAATGGAAGAACCCAAAAAAAGACAACCAATGTGTCACTAAAGTTAAGTAAGTAAGGACACATTATTTATCATTATGAAACCTGCCCAACGCAATCTAGCTTATTCATAAAAGACTGCTTAAAAATATACCATACCTCCCTGGAATTTTAATTTATAGTAGTTGAATCCCCTTTTTATGATTTCCCCTAATGTACTCTGTCCAATTGATGCATACATTACAATACAGTCAAGGCATCAAATTCCAAACTCCCACTCTAACACAATAGTACATTCTGGTTACTAAAACTTTACAAAATATACATACCTTCTACAAAAACTAAAGTGCCCAATCCAAACATCCAGTGAGATCTTCTCAGAGTACATCTAAAAAAAAAGCCATATGGAATACACACCATTCAGTATACACTGGGTACCACGTAGAATACAGTGAACACCGGTGTGTAAGAGTAGTACTTTTGTTCCTAAGTCATGTTACTGATACAGCCAAATGGGTTGGACTTCATAACATGAGACCATGACAAATATAATATTAGCACTAAATAACAAACTTAGAAGGAGTGAGAACCCTCCCCGCAAGAGCTTGCAATCTACAATGGAGAAGGAGGGAGACAAAAGGTAACAGACAGATGTTTGTATGATGGTGGAGCAGCAGCATGGTTATTGTAAATTGTAGGCTATTCTGAAAAGATACATAGGTGGAAGAGAGTACTTTGTGGTAGTGAGTTCTAAAGTATGGGGAATGCATCTTGGAAAGGAGTTTACAAGAAGCTATATGGGGACTATAAGGGTATGTTCACACAGCGTAATTGCGGCACGCATTTCGCCGCGTATTTGTGCTTTAATACGGGTAAAGTGCACGCCACAATTGCGGTAATTCATAGCTCTCGTAGAGAGCAATGAATTACGTCTCGTCTCCCCGGCGTACAATACCGTAATATTGTACGCTGGGGGAGAGCAGTGACATGTCACTTCTTCGCGGTGCTTATGTGTCGCTGATAATAGATGTGAGTGGGGCCGGCACCCACTGTCCTTGGAAGTACGTGCTGATCAGCGCATGCTTTCAAAACACACGGCGTACTGCGGCGCATACAGTACGCACCCCAGTACGCAGTGTCAACATACTGTGTAAGGGGAGGTATCTTGAGATTAAAGCAGATGTGTACGGGCGGAGTCAGGTTATGGAGAGTCTTATATGCTACTCACAAAAAGTTAGAGATATTTGGATTCTAGTTGATATTTCAGGATGAGTATAAAATGTCTTGAAATTTGTTTTTTAAATGAACTAATTCATTACTTTGTGCCCAACTTGCTGATCTCTAACAAGGAGCTTAATGGCAAAATTCACAACAGGTGTTTGATCCCTGAATCGCCCAATGAATTTAGGGGATCTACTCATCAGTCCTCCTCATTATGCTGTTCACATTTTGACACTTTAAGGCCTTTGAAAATGCTGCCTGATTAACATCCTAAAAGAAAGCCCCAAAATCCCCTAGGTGCTGTAAGTCAAGTGGCACACAGCCACATATGGGCTATTTCTAAATACTGCAAAATCCAGGGGAAAAAATGGTGTCGGACTGGAGTATCTTGGGCCCACAAGAGGAAATTATTCTTAGGACCCAACCTCAACTATTATAGTGGTACAAAACATATTTATATTTTTGTACATTATGAAACGGCATTTATTAATCAAATAGCTAATGAAACTTAAAAAGGTATTCCCATCTACAGAAATAAGATTTTGTAGCCTTCTGCTGCAAATAACAAAGAGGTGAACACACATGCATGGCTTTCTCTGTTTAGTTCTCTGGGAGTACAGTCTAGTACACTCGCTAGGCTTTACTTGGAACCTCCATTGAAGTGCATAGAAAGATCTGTGCATGTCAGCTCTTCTTTCTACATAGCCACAGCAGAAAATTGTGAAATCCCATTTTCCCAGATGGCAATATCCCCATTATTCATAATAAACTTTTTTTTGGAGGATTCATATCTTTGGCATATACGACATGAGTAAATGCCTGATAAGTGCAAGGGTCATTATGCCTCTCTGCATATTTTATTGCTAGTTCTGAGCACAGCGAGTAAGTGTTCTTGACTTTACTTGGAACTTTCATTGAAATAAACAGAGACTCACAAGAGTGGCCACCTCTCTGTTCTGTGTAACTGCAGCACAAGCGAAGACACAGTTGTGGGGGACACTAGCTATTGAGATACATGTGGCCCCAAATTCTGTCAATATGCCATAATTGGAAATAGGAGTATACCTTGAAGACATTTGACTTCTGCAACAATAAGGGCTTGTTCACACAATGTTTTGGATCCTTTTTACGGCTCCATTTTTTAGGAGTGAAAACTGCATCCGGAAAGCGCATCCGAAAAACGCAAGAGGTGATACTTTATTTGGATCCGTATTGTATGCTTTTGACTTGCGTTTAACGGATCCGCTATACGGATACGTTTTGATATATTCTCCCCCTCCTCCCCCCACCATCCTGCTACCCATTCATCAACTCCTGCTGCCCAGTCATTAACTCTGCCGAGCAGCCCGGCGGCAGCTGCAGAGCACTCTCTGCTCGGCTGTGCTGAGCAGCCCGGCGGCGGCTGCAAAACACTCTGCTCGGCCGCGGCTGCAAAACACTCTCTGCTCGGCTGCGCTGAGCAGCCCGGCGGCAGCGGCAGCAAAACACTCTCTGCTCGGCTGTGCTGAGAAGCCCGGCGGCGGCAGCAAAGCACTCTCTGCTCGGCTATGCTGAGCAGCCCGGCGGCGGCAGCAAAACACACAGCCGAGCAGCCCGGCGGCGGCAGCAAAGCACTCTCTGCTCGGCTGTGCTGAGCAGCCCGGCGGTGGCAGCAAAACACCCCTCTGCTCGGCTGTGCTGAGCAGCCCCTGCGGCGCGGCAGCAAAACACTCTCTGCTCGGCTGTGCTGAGCAGCGTGGCGGCGGCAGCAAAACACTCTCTGCTCGGCTGTGCTGAGCAGCCCGGCGGTGGCAGCAAAACACTCTCTGCTCGGCTGTGCTGAGAGGCCCGGCGGCGGCAGCAAAACACTCTCTGCTCGGCTGTGATGAGCAGCCCTGCAGCGGCAGAAAAACCCACAGCTGAGCAGCCCGGCGGCGGCAGCAAAGCACTCTCTGCTCGGCCGTGCCGAGCAGCCCGGCGGCGGCAGCAAAATACTCTCTGCTCGGCTGTGCTGAGCAGCCAGGCGGCAGCAAAACACTCTCTGCTCAGCTGTGCCGAGCAGCCCGGTGGCGGCAGCAAAGCACTGTCTGCTCGACTGTGCTGAGCAGCCCGGCGGCGGCAGCAAAACACTCTCTGCTCGGCTGCGCTGAGCAGCCCGGCGGCGGCAGCAAAACACTCTCTGCTCGGCTGTGCTGAGCAGCCCGGCGGCGGCAGCAAAACACTCTCTGCTCGGTTGTGCCGAGCAGCCCGGCGGCGGCAGCAAAACACTCTCTGCTCGGCTGCGCTGAGCAGCCCGGCGGCGGCAGCAAAACACACAGCCGAGCAGCCCGGCGGCGGCAGCAAAACACACAGCCGAGCAGCCCGGCGGCCGGCAGCAAAAACACACCGCCGAGCAGCCCGGCGGCGGCAGCAAAACACTCTCTGCTCGGCTGTGCTGAGCAGCCCGGCGGCGGCAGCAAAACACTCTCTGCTCGGCTGCGCTGAGCAGCCCGGCGCGCAGCAAAACACACAGCCGAGCAGCCCGGCGGCGGCAGCAAAACACACAGCCGAGCAGCCCGGCGGCGGCAGCAAAACACACAGCCGAGCAGCCCAGCGGCGGCAGCAAAACACTCTCTGCTCGGCTGGGCCGAGCAGCCTGGCAGCAGCACCTCCGTTCCGCGATCCAGCCCCTTGCAGCCGCTCACCTCCGATCTATCAGCTGTGCACTGCGCTTTTCGGATATGCTTTCAGCCGGCAATAAGTACCCACAGTGTGGAGCGCTTTTGGACAGGTGCCAAAAGCGGACTCCATTATTCCCTATGGGCTTTCACTTGCGTAGAACGCAAGAAGAATTGACATGTCAATTCTTAAAACGGATCCATAAAGCGCAGTGTAGGAGAGCTCTCAAAAGCGTATCGGCGACCTCCCGTGAGAACAGCGATGCGCTTTTGCCATTGAAAGCAATGTTAATCACACTGACAATTGTTAGATCCGTTTTGCGGATCCGTAAAACGGATCACAAAAGCGTTGTGTGATCAAGCCCTAACACACACTGTGCGTTAACCTACCACTTCAGCGTTTCTCTCTTCCACTCCTGTGTAACCAGGGGACTCCGCAAATCAGTGTTAGCTAGCTAGGCCTATGATGTACATGTGTTCTGGATATGGACACACTTTCCTGGAACTTAATACATTTGTGATCATTTCTGTTCATCTTGTGTTCATCATCTTACTTAGCACAGAGATTGGCACAGGTAGAAATAGCTGTATCCTGATCTGCTGGGCCATTTTTGTGTTGTTTTGGTTGGCACATTTGTAGCGGTAGTATTGTCATAACGTAGCCTTGTATTGAAACTGACCAAGATTGTGCATAGCATAGAGTAGAAAATACACAAGCTCCTTTGTTTTTTAATTAATATATCTAGTGGGAGTTCAAAGGATACAAGCTAGTCTGTTAACGTTAGCAGGGATCTATGTGCAACAGGTGGAAATTTGATGTGAAATGATGGGACAAATAAGAAAAATGACAGATATAATAAGCACCTCCAAACAATAGGAAAAATGACGCAGGTGCAACTGCCATAACTGCCACGGCCTATTTTGGCGCGCTTTTCGCCACGTATTGCACCTGAAATGCGCGCCGCAATTACGGTAATCCATAGCTCTGCGCGTACAATACGATTGGGGAGATAAGTGACAATTCAATTGATCACGGCCACAAACAATGCATGTCAATGGGACAAACACCCCCTCACCCCCCATGCTTTGGGAATACGCGTTGGTCAGCGCGACTCACAAAACACACGGCATATTGTGGCTCATACTGTACGCGCTGCAATTATGCTGTGTGAACATATCCCAACTGTAACATATATTCAAAACCACAACAAATAAAGCATCAAATGTGAATTATTTCAACCCCTTCACGTAAATGGACATCTAATTACAGAACCCGCTCTATACGTGGCAGATATGGGGGGTGGCGAGTGTAAGATAAATGGGATGATGTTTTACTGCCATGTATAGTTAATGTAAAAAAAAGTTTGAAAAAAATGAAAAAGTCTAGAAAAAACCTGCCACATTGCATATAAAATAAAATAAAAAAGTTACACATACACCTCATTTCTAAAAGTCTGAACTATTAAAATATAACCTTATTTGTTCTAAAGGGGACACCATAAAAGAAGAAAATTCCCAACCCCAAAATTGCATTTTTTGTTAATTTTGTGTTCACAAAAAATTGGAATAAAAAGTGACAGTTACATTGTGACATAGTGTGTAACACTGAAAAAAACAGACATCTATTGTATTACAATGTTGATCCAGAGAAAGGCAAAAAACCCCATGAGATAGAAGCCAATTGTCTTCATTTTAGGAGAAAATTCCTTTCCAACTCCAGTCTAGCAATCAGAATAAATCCCTGGATCAATGATCCTACTCCAGAATCGTAGTCACTATAACTTCTTATATCATTACACCCTATAAATGCATCCAGACCCATTTTTAACTCTTTTAGTAAATTTACCATGACAAATTCTTCTGGGAGAGAGTTTCATAGTCTTACTACCATTACAGTTAAGAATAAATATATCGACCTTTGATATATTTATTAGGTAATCTTAAAGCTATATTTACTCTAAACTAAATAACCCTTTCTGGGTATTGTAGTCCTTCCATTCTTTTTATTATTTGTTGCCCGCCTTTGAATCCCACAATGGTAGAAATAAAATTTACACTTCAGCTCGCAAAAAACAAGTCCTCACTCAGGTTCATAGATTAAAAAAACAAAAAAGTTATTAGCCACAGAAAATGGTGCTTCAGCACAAATGCTTTTATTTCTTAAAAAGTAAAGCATAACAAAACTCTACAAATTTGGTACTGTCAGCATCGTACCAATGTGCAGAATGCAGGTGATATACCATTTATAGAGAGTAGGCAACTCCATAAAAACAAAACCCCCACAATTGTGTTTTTTTCATGTTCCACCACACACAGAATTTTGGAGGTTGAGGGGTCCCAGTAGATTATATGGCACAGTCAATGCCACCATTAAAAAAATACATTAACCCCTTAACGACCCTGGACGTATGAATACGTCCCAGGTTCGCTAAGGGGCTTTGCAGGGGGATCGCTCTGCGGCTGATCTTAGCTAACACCCGGCGGTTTCAGCGCAGGGGGCGGCGCCGTCCGCCCGAGATGTTTATCCCTTTAGACGCCGCGGCGTCTAAATGAATGAAAAACGGTGCTGCACACCGTTCTTCACGGCGATCGGAGTCCCCGCAGCGTGACTGCGGGGATCCGATGCCTGGACATGGCAGCGGGGAGCCTTGTGAAGGCTGCCATCGCTGCCATGTTCCCGTTTGCCCGACTTCTGGCCCCAGGCAGGAAGTGGGGAAACCGCCATCTTGGTACTGATCACCCCCCTTTCCACATTTTACAAATTAAAATAATAAAAAAGTAACACATATTTGGTATCTCCACGTCCGAAAAAGTCCGATCTATAAAAATATAACCTTGTTTATCCCGTGCGCTGAATGCCGTAGAAGAAAAAAAATTCCAAATGCCAAAATTGCGTTTTTTGGTCATTTCACGTCGCATACAAATTGGAATAAAAGTGATCAAAAAAGTTGCATGCATTCCAAACTGCTAACAATAAGAAGTGCGCTTCAGCCCGCAAAAAAATTCACCCTCGCTGACGTCCGTAGGTGTTAGTACAAAGAAGTTATTGGTCGCACAAAAAATGGTGGCACAAATTTCAAAAATAGAAAATGTTTGGAATATATTTACGGTAGCAAAACATAACGGAAACCCTACATGTTTGGTATTGGCGGATGCATATTAACCTGTAGAATACAGATGACACATTATATTTACCGAATATTGAACGCCGTAAAGGCAAAAAAACCCCGCAAGCATAGCGAAAGTAAGTTTTTGGTTTTTTTTCACAATTTGTCCCACTTGGAATTTTTTTGCGGTTTCCCAGTATATTCTATAGTAATATGAAAGTACATCTTGTCCTGCAAAATAAAAGAGACACCAAAGTTACATTAAGGAGCGTAAACATAACTTATTTTTGAGAGATTTGGCAGACTTTAGGGAGGGGAGGGCATACTCTTTTCTCTCTAGGAATACTAGAGGAGGTGAATCTGATACAGATATATCATCATCAGAGGCCGAATTTTCGGAATCAGAAAGGAGGTATTCTTTCACAGGTCGGGGGGCAGGGGTAGAGGTAAAGGTAGAAAGGGAAGAGGTAACAGCAATTACAATAATAAAAAATCATGGAATACCACCCCTGGCCAACCTTCATCCTCCTCCTATGCTATGGGGCATTTTTTAGATAAACAGCCCCCTCAGTACCCATTGAGAAACAAGGAACACCCCCAGAGATAAATTCCAGTGATGATCTACAGATCATTAATGTTTCCCAACGCCACATCTTGGACATTGAAAAGAAAGTGTTGAGTAGGGGACTGACTTTTGTTCCCACAAATAGCTTTAGAGAGTTTAAGTGGGTTAAAGACCTCCACCTCTTTATCCGTAAAGTCAAATGGGCCAGATTTTTTCACAAAAAAGATATGAAGGAATGTGAAGATCTGGGGATCGAACATAGTGATCTAATGGGAGTGAAAACCTAGGTTGACTTGATTTCACAAGAAGATAGACCCTTGGGAGAAGGGCCATTTACTGCACTATGTAACAAGAGCAAGAAGTCATTACCTCCTCAACCATACTCTTGTATCGACTCCTTTCTTGAGACTGTGATTAGTGAATTGAAAGATCTCAATGGTGTTAAGAATGGACCGAGTAATTTATTCAAAGATGAGAGACAGGCCTTAAATGATCTGGAGAGGGACACCTCAATAGTCATAAAACCAGCTGACAAGGGGGGGAATGTAGTTGTGATGCATGTACACCAATATCACAGAATGTGTTTGGACTTCCTCCAAGATAAAGCTGGTTATGAGATATTGAGGAAGGATCCCACAATGACCCTTTTGGTACAACTAAGGGGGATGATGGATGAGGCGTTATGTAACCGTATAATTAGCAAACAAGAACATGCTTTTCTTCTTCCCGAGTTCCCTAGGAGAGCCACGTTCTATGGGCTACCTAAAGTGCATAAGGGAGTAAGTCCCCTTAAAAGTAGGCCCATAGTGTCAGGGATAGGAAGTTTGACTCAAAATCTAGGTGTGTACGTTGATCTAAATTTGAAGGATTTTGTTACCTCTTTACCTTCCCACATTAGAGATACATCTGACTTACTCCTCAAATTGGAGGGTATAACGGTTGACACAGATACCCTATTATGTGGCATAGATGTTGAAGCTTTGTATTCTTCTACACCACATGATCAGGGATTGAAAGCAGTGCAATATTTTCTTGATACCCGAGGGACTCAATTTGTGAAACATAATGAGTTTATTCTTTCTCTTCTAAAATTTTCACTGGAGAATAATATCTTTGTATTTGACCGTAGGATCTATCACCAGCTCAGGGGCACTGCGATGGGGAGCCCGATGGCTCCCACATACGCAAATTTGCTCCTGGGCTGGTGGGAGAACACGGTGGTCTTCAGTGATGAAGAGGAGAACGTGTGGATGGACCGTGTCATATTATGGGCGCAGTACATCGACGACATTTTCGTACTCTGGAAGGGAGATATGTCGTCTTTTGCTGGCTTTGTTGAGTCCCTTAACGATAACAGAATAGGACTAAGATTTACAATCACTGCTCACGAAGTTACTATACCGTTTTTAGACCTTACCATCTCGAAAAATGCTGATTATACGCTAAGCACGAAGGTCTTTAGAAAAGACACTGCCACCAATAGCCTCCTCAGGTGGGATAGCTGTCACCCGAGACCACTCATGAGGGGTATCCCTCGGGGGCAGTATCTTCGCCTGAGGAGGAATTGCTCTGATTTTCAAACTTTTAGGAGTCAAGCAAGAGATCTAAGGGAAAGGTTTGCAACTTGAGGATACCCCCAGTCCTCTCTAAAAGAGGCGTACCACAAGGCAATACAGGAGGATCGGGCTGGCCTTTTGGTCCCTAGGACAAAACAGGCAGGTCTTGGAGGGGTCACTAGGAATGATCTTCGGATCATTGGGGAGTATAATCCACAGGCAGATAGGATCTATGACATTGTCAGGAGATACTGGAGAATACTCCTGCAGGATGACGTTCTTAAGGAGATACTGCCTGCCACTCTGTCAATCACCTATCGTATGGGGCGAAGCCTCAGAGACCTGCTGGTGAGAAGCCATTTTGTGGCCCCACAGAGAGAGACATGGCTGGGTAGACAACCCAACGGTTGCTTTAAGTGCGGTATGTGTAAATTTTGTCAATATGTGGTTAATTGTAAAACATTTGGCGACACTGAGAGTTCCCACGAATATACTATCAAAGGATTTATTAATTGTACTTCCGTTGGTGTTGTCTATCTGGCCACATGCCCCTGTAAGCTTAAGTATGTTGGGAAAACACGCAGAGAACTGAGGAGAAGAATTGGTGAACACATTGGTGACATCAAAAAACAGCATGATACACCAATTGCGAGACACGTATGGGAAAAGCATAATGGTAGGACTGATGTGATACAATTCAGGGGTATCGATTTGGTGAAACCCCCAGTGAGAGCAGGCGACTGGGACAAACTCATTCTACAGCGTGAAACACAATGGATTTATAGGCTTAATTGTGTGTTTCCAAAGGGGTTGAATGAGTCACTGTCCTTCATGTGTCTTTTATAACTGTCGTTTGGAGATTCTATTATACATATAACCCGCATAGGAACACAGATTCCCTTTAGTATTTCTATAGCAGACATCCTTTCGACTTAAGGAGTTGTATCCCCCAGGTTTCAAAGAATCATGAAAGAAATTCTCTGCACTTCCTGGTTCAGACTAATTTGCATAAGCTCCCGCTTCTACAGCTCAGTTTTGCTTTCCAGATGCTAATTAGATTAGATTAGTCTCAAACTACTCACATGACTTCTTATACTGCATCCCCAAACAAACCCCTAATTACAGAGCAGTTTACTTGAGATAAATCAAGCTTTTTACTGTCTGGCAGCACAGGACACTGACTGACACTGCTGACCTGTGTGAGACTTCACTCTCTGTTATCTCATTGAACAAACAGCCTGGGGAGATTTGTTTACAGGTCTGTTACTGAGGGAAACGAAATGCCATGGAGGAAATTTAAATTCACTTGTATCTCTTTAGGGAAAACAGGGGAAAACAATGCAATATATTTGGAAAATGTCTTTATTTTGTTTTCCCCTACAATTTGAAAGCTATTCTTTGTAGCGAGACAACCCCTTTAAGATTATATATCTGACTGTATTCACTACTTCATGCTCCATTTTGTGTATTATTGTGATATCCACCTTATTTCAGCAGGACATTGAATTTTGAGTATACTTAGTGATTTACTATTGGGCACTGGTTTATATGATGCCTGTTGCCCGGGTCTAACATTTGCCACCATCAAGATGCTGGGTATGCATTGTTTGGTAGTCACATTAACGTACATTGGAAACACTGTTGTTCCTTTGTATTATGCGTCCTGTATGAGCATTATCTGTGCATACGCGGGCTAATGTGTTGATTACTATGCCCAACGCGGGCGCGATACGAGGCTTTCGCTGCGGCACCACTATGCTGGTAAGCCCGTGGCGCGTGCGCAGTACGGCGTATCGATGCCAGCATCACCATTTTAGTTTGTCCGCGCATGCGCGGTACATTCTGTGTGACGCCGTTGTTAGCGCAGGCGCCGTCAGCGAAAATGAGGCTGGCGCCGTTATGTGCCCTATTCGGACATGCGCAGTATCCAGCATCAGACGCCGTCTTGGGACATGTTGTTGTGAGTGAGTACATTCATTCTGATATAGTGAATAGGAGGCGTTTTTCTCCTCCATGCTTGGGGGAGTGTTCACCCTTGGAGGGGTTATATATTCCCTCAGGTATGTGACATAGCTGTGGGACACTAGACACTAACACCGGTATGATAGTCCCCATTGGAGGGAGATACACCAACTCCCATCCAGAGGTTACATCCACTGGAATCTTGGCGATGAACGTACTGGAGATTCAGGTATTTTCTTTTGGTATTTGGCTTATTAATATTCAGCTATGAGAGTGATTTCTCTCCCTTTGGTTAGATTATATTGAATGTGTTGTTTATGTTTGATTTATCTTTGTAGATGGATATGTTTTTTCTGACCCACTGAGGAGTCCCTGGAATGGGACAAAACGCGTTTGGGGTTTAAGTGGCGCATTGTCTGTAACGGCGCCTGTGTGTTGCCATCACATTGACCGAATTTACCATTTTTGGTCAATTGGTACAGATAAGTACGAAGCACTTTATATACCCTATTCTTTTTGATTGATTGTTACTCACTTCTGTAGGGTATTATATATAGATATATACATTTTGAATGGGACAATTTGTTCCTATCTTTTATTATAAGTGCTATTGACTTGTATCTGTATTGGTGCTCTTTACATATCTTTTCTATTTGGTATCACAGATTGTGGACTTTATACTGTTTGCCACTATTTTCCTATTTTGAGGTTCCACTGTTTGTATATATAAAGAGGCGGTACTTTGCGTAGAGGACAGTTTAGGAGTTATTTTTTTGAGGTCGCCCTTGTCGGGGCGGGTTCTCCGATTGTGAGAGGTATTATAGGGTGTGTAGTCTAGGGGACATTGTAGGTTTACTGTCCTCACCCCTGGTAGGTGTCCCATTACCTTTCTTGTAGGTCATATTTTGTCATTTTTATTTGTATTATTAAAAGGTATGTTTTAACCCCTTAAGGACCCAGCCTGTTTTGACCTTCCTGACACAGCCCTATTTTTGAAATCTGACATGTGTCAATTTATGTGAGAATAACTTTTTGACACTTTTACCTATTCAGAGATTGTTTCTTGTGACACATTGTGCTTTAAGTTAGTAAGAAATTTTTATCCATACAATCCTTGTTTGTGAAAAATATCAAAATTTCATGAAAATTTGGAAAAATTTGCGATTTTGAAAGTTGCAAAATTTCTGCGTGCAAGACAGATAATTATTCACCACAAAATAGTTTATAACTAGCATCTACCATATGTCCACTATAGGTTGGCATCATTTTTTTAAATGTCTTTTTTTTTTTTTACGACATTAGAGGGCTTAGAAATTTTGCAATATACATTTTTTTAGGGACCACTCCAGTTCTGACGTGGCTTTGAGGGGCCTGCATGTTAGATACCCCCATAAGTGACGCCATCTGAGAAACTAGACCCCTTAACGTATTTACAACACTATTTAGGAAGTTTGATAACCCTTCAGATATTTCACAGAAATTAAAGCAAAGTGGAGGTGAAATTTCAAAATGTCACTTTTTTTGCAGATTTTCAATATTTATCCATTATTCACTGGAATACGGTAAATGTGACTAGGTAAATGCAACTTAATATCAATTCCCCCAGGTCTGCCGTTTTTAGAGATATCCCATATGTGGCCCTAGTGCATTATTTGGCTCACCCATAAGCCCCAGAATAGGAGGAGCACCTACTATACTCTGGGGTCTCATTTTCAATACGATTTTATTGAGGCGCCATTTCAGGTTTGGGGACACCCTAAGGTGCTAAAACTTAATAAACACCCCTAAATAGACCGCATATTGGAAACTACACCCCTTAATGAATATATCCAGGGGTGCATTGAGTATATAGACCCCACAGGTGATTCACAAATTTTTTTTAGCATAAGGCTGTGAAAATTAAAAAAAAAATTTTTTTTCAATAATCTGCAATTTTAGCTTAAAATGTTTCATATATACAAGGAATCCTGGAAAAAAGAACCCTAATACATCGTGAAGCATTTCCTCCAAGTTCGGCAATACCCTACATGTTGGTGTAAACTGCTGTTTTGGGCCATGGCAGTGCGATACAGGGAGGGGAGAGCTATTTGCTTTTGGAACCAGATTTTGGTGGGGCCATGTCCGCAGTTGCAAAGCCCCCAAAGTAGCAGAACAGGGACGAAACCTTCCGAAAGTGCCCCCATTTTAGGATTCAACACCCATCAGTTATCTCATCTAGGGTTGTACTTTTCATTTTGGTTGCACAGGTGTTCCATAGTTTTTTTTTAGCATTGGGCAATGAAAATGGGAGAAAAACGCAGTTACGTCATTGTTTTTTTGAGTTTCATTTTACAGCAATCCGCCGTGCATGTAAATGATGTAATAACTTTTACTGATGTGTGTCAGGGTGGGGGGTGCGTTTGGGTTACAATTACAATGATATAGATTTTATATAGTTTTTTTCTTTTTTTATTACTTTTACACAGTAAGAAATACGTCTATAAAAAATGCGTATTTGTATGTTTGTCCTATTCTGACAGCCATAACCTTTTTTAGTTTGCTGTGTTGCAGAGCTGTGTATTGGCTTGGTTTTTTTTGCAGGATGAGTTGAAGTTTTTAAATTGGTACCATTATGGGGGCATATTATGCTATGATCCACGTTTTTATTAAGGATTCGAGATGTTTTTTTGAACAAAATACAGCATCTTGGTAAGTGTTTTTCTATTTTTATTTTTTTTATATTTTTTATAGCGTCACTGTACGGTATATATGACATGGTAGCTTTACATCAGGCATGTCAATACATTACAGCCGATACCCAAAGTTGTATCTTTTTTTTATGTTTTAACTGCTTTTATACAATAAAAACATTTTATTCAACCAGAAATACGTTTTTTGTCCAATCGCCATAGTCGCAGAAGCCTTAACCTTTTAAATTTTTCTGTGCTTGGTGCTGTGTAGGGACTTTTTTTTTTGCGAGATGAGTTGATGTTTTTATTGGTATCATTTTTGGAGGGACGTTTTGATTGCTTTAAAATCCATTTTTTTGGAGCCAAGGTGAAGAAAATAGTGCAGTCCTAGTAGTGTTTTTATTTTTATTTTAACCAGGGCTCACCGTGCAGTACCTGATAAGTTAGTCTTACTCTTTGGGTCGCTACGATTAGGGCGATAACCCTAATTATATATAGTTTTTTTAAATGTTGAAGCACTTTAAAAAAAAAAAAAGAAAAGTGTTTTTTTAGTGTGTAAAACAATATTTATGCATCGCTATCTCTGATAAGCTATACATTTTTTATTTGTTCCCGTATACAGAGCGTATAAGGAATTTTTTTTTTTATTGCGGTATGACCTACGTTTTAATTGGTACAACTTTGGCGTTTCTAGGAGTTTTTGATCGTGCTTTGTATTCCATTTTATGGGTGCTGCGGATGAACAATAATCTTGAATTCTTGTGATTGTTTTTTTTTTTTTTTTTTTTACGGCGTTCACCGTGCAGGTTAAATTAACATGAACAATATATAGGCAGTGTCGTTACGCACGCGGCGATACCGAAATATGGGTACTATTATTATTTTTGATCTTTGTTTGGGCGATTGCGTTTGTAAAGGGGAAAAGGGCGTGTACGTATTTTTATTTTATTTTTCGTGTTTGTGTTTTACTTGTTTTGTGTCACTTTTTCATACTTTTTTCACGTTTTCCACCATTTTTTATTTTACTTTTCCTCCCCCATAGGGGATTTGATGAGAGACTTTTATATCACTCATTCAATAGTAATCAGTGCATACTTGTGCTTATTGACTGGTTTCCTATGACAACTGTCAGTCACGATTCCCGGAGCCGTGCCACAGGGCACTGCCGGGGCATCTGTGACGTTCACACACAGTACAACCCGGAAGGCATCTCTGCTTCTCCGTGCTGTCTTGTCCAGAGGTGCAGGAGCTGCAGCGGATCGCCCATCGTGCTCTGGCTCCGCCGACAGGACGGCATGGTATGAAGCGATCTCTCTCCTCCTGCGTTCTTAGTTTATTGCGACCCGATCGACGCGATAATAAGGGATTAACGGCCCCGCCCCCCCCCCCCCCCCCCCTTACCCCCGAGCGATCGGGTTCGGGGCCTGACGCTGCGGGATGTCCGAGCTGTAATATACAGCTGACACCCCGCCCGATCGCTTGGCGAACACCTTGCTTTAGAGTACGCGCAGATCCTCTGTACGTATCCATAATACTCCCAGTTGCTTTTAACCCCCAATACGACCTGGACGTATGGATCATCTAAAGTCTTTAAGGGGTTAAAGGGGTTTTGGCCAGGACGTGCCATATCTCTAAGAAGCAATTGTAAACAAGCCAGGGAGCGAAGAGAGAGACAACAGCCAAGTAGCACAGAGCCATGCCTAAGGATCGTGTGAAAGTTCCACTCAAATAAGTCAAACTACAACACTAGTGGATTCTGTATACAAAAGACAACACCATTTCTTCACAAGCAGGCTTGAAAATCTTCTTCATGTTTCTGTGTCATCAGATAAAGCAGGATCTACTTCGAGATCACACTCACAACTAGTGGATGCTGTATACAAAAGACACAAATTTCTACCTCGGTCCTTGAAATCTTCTTCAGCTCCCTTTCATCATATATAAGTATTCTCTGCGCAAGCCCGGCCAGTAGCTCTTGTCAGGTCGTATCTAATAGAAGCTTTTAAGTAACTAAGGGCAGGTAAGGCAGCCTGTAGCTCTCTCAGACTGCAATTTTTGTAATCACATATATTCAGAAAAGTGATTAAATAGCCATTTTGAAGGATCCCACGTCAACATTACATCGTGGCAAAATCCCTTTAAAGAGTAAGTGTGGCTAACTTTATCCCATCTGAGCTGCTGTTCAAAAGAGGCATCAAATGACAACCTCCTGTTGAACGTTAAATCCTTAGCTTGTGTCCTTTTATGGCTTATGATTACCCACAAAGACTCCATGGCTGTATACATGATTTTATGTATCTATACAAGAGGTACTAGATCTGTTGCAATAGTCAAATACTTTAGATGCCAAAAAACTGAAATTATGCCCTTTCCTTTCAAGGAGGCACTAGAGCTGAGTAGCTGCAGCCACTTTAAGTGGTAAAAAGTTTAGTGCTTTCTATGACACATGGTGAGAACAGTCTCTTGAACAAAAAAATAGTGAATAGTAGAAATGTTGCAGCAATGTAACACATTCCCACATTGAGGCCTAATACACAAGCTATGCCCCAAGATGGCACAAGGCTCCTGCTTGAACCCACATGCCACTACAGGTCTCAAAGGAGATTATACTCAACCATAGTATACCCTGTCTGAGCATTGTTTTCTTTAGGGCATGTCCCCACTGCACGGGTTTTCGGACGGTTTTTCAGCCGGTTTGCGGTTTTTCAGACCGGCCGAAAATGAGCGCAATTGGTCCTCTACTGGAAAACCGTGCAGAGCAGTCCCTCACAGGCACGGGTTTTCCGCCCGGCGGTTTTGTCGCCGGCGGTCCGGCGACAAAGCATTGAACATGCACAATCTTCCGTCCGGTTTCCGGACGGAACATGTGCATCTCAATGAGAGGAGAAAAGCTCATCGCGGAGAAAAGCCGTCCCCCCCGCGGCCGTGGGGACGGCCGCAAAACAGGACAAGTACCGGCCACGTAACAAACCGGCCCGGTAACTTGTCCACTGCCGTGTAAGCGGCCCCTTATTGTTCTCTATGGCTCGGTCATGATATGTTTTTGCATGGCATCACAATATATATATTGTGAATGGAGATAAAATCATTATGTGACCGATCCTTAACAGCAGTAACATCTTTAGCAACAATGCAGTTTCACACAACATAACATTATAGCCCTTACAGATGTTACTCCATCATTAATAGTTTGGATGGGTCTGACTGTCGGGAACAGTATTATCCTCAGAATGAAGTAGCCAAAACATCAATTAAAGGGGTTTTCTCACAAACAGTGATTAGCTTTAAACATATAGGAAAAGGTAAATAAAAGATATTACCAAATGCATTGCTGTTCTGATTTTGGTTTGTTTAGGAGATAAATGAAATTTTATCTCCTTCTTGTTACCACCCATCTCTCTCTACTCTCATTGCGCCAGCTGCCCTGTCTGACCATGGTGATGTCACTCTCTGCTGTGTGTTATATCCAGATGTGGAGCTTGTTCATCTATGTTACTGACCAGCCTTAACCCTTTCCAGCTCTGAAGCCTTGTGCATTAGCAGATATCTCATAACCTCCAGCAATCATGTCACTGTAACAGGCTCAGCTAGGAATAGCAGAGCTGATATGCCAATCACTGCTATAGACCCGCCGACAGCTTAAACAAGAAGTGTTAGCCTAAAACTGGTTATGAAGACCAGGCTCTGTGAAACAGCATGGTGAGAGTGCTGCAGCTCCATCACAATTTTTCAGCACAGCGATGTTTCCTGACAGTCTCAAACTAAAGCAGCTATAACACTGTTTTGCGGTTCCCTTCACCATAGGCTTCCGAGAACACCGCTGTGTAGGAAAAAAACCCAGAATTGACCTTTTTAAATTTTTTTCCCTTGGGTTTTCGGAAAATTCGGGAACCCCAAACCCCCCATCAAAAGTTATTTCCCACCCTAGGATAACCCTGCAAAAAATTTCAAATTGGGAATCCCCCTTTAAAAGGGAACCCCTGATGGGAAACCCCCAAGATCTAGGGCCTACAAATGGGAAAAAACACCCAACCCCCTGATAAAACTGTCACTAAAATCCTGTGTCGCAGCTGGGTTACTATGGTATTTTGTTTTTCAGGAAATCCATAATTGCTTTCCTTCTATAGCAGCATAAACACTCACGACAGTCTCTTATGGCCGTCAAGAATATATGCAGTATGCAATCGTGTTGCCCTTTCTACAGGAAGAGAGGGTAAAGGTGCCAATTCCAGAAAGGCTATACTAACAATTACAAAGCACAGTAACGAGTGACAGCAGAGCTGGAGAAAAATGCAGGGAGATGTATAAATTGTATTCCTTTTACTATAACCTATAGATGGATGGATGGCTAGATAGATATGAGATAGATATGATATAGATAGATTGAGATAGATAGATAGATAGATAGATAGATATGATATACATAGATGGATAGATAGATAGATATACATAGATAGATATGATATACATAGATAGATAGATATAATATACATAGATAGATAGATATATATATAGATATGATATACATAGATAGATATAATATAGATAGATAGATAGATAGATAGATATACATAGATGGATAGATAGATAGATATACATAGATAGATATGATATACATAGATAGATAGATATACATAGATGGATAGATAGATATACATAGATAGCTACGATATACATAGATAGGTAGATAGATATACATAGATAGATATGATATAGATAGATATGATAAACATAGATAGATAGATAGATATACATAGATGGATAGATAGATATACATAGATAGATATGATATACATAGATAGATAGAAGATAGATATGATATACATAGATAGATATGATAGATAGATATGATAAACATAGATAGATAGATATATAGATATGATAAACAGATAGATAGATATGATATACATAGATAGATAGATATGATATACATAGTTAGATAGATATGATATACATAGATAGATAGAAGATAGATAGATAGATATGATATAGATAGATAGACATGATATAGATAGATAGTTTATATATAGATAGATAGATATGTTTAGTAGGTATGATAACATAGATAATGAAAGATAGAGATAATAGATAGATAGATAGATAGATAGATAGATAGATATGATAAACAGATAGATAGATATGATATACATAGATAGATAGATAGATAGATAGATATGATATACATAGATAGATAGATAGATATGATATAGATAGATAGATAGATAGATAGATAGATATGATATAGATAGATATGATATACATAGATAGATAGATATGATATACATAGATAGATAGATATGATATACAAAGATAGATAGATAGATAGATAGATAGATAGATATGATATAGATAGATATGATATACATAGATAGATATGATATAGATAGATAGATATGATAGATAGGTATGATAAACATAGATAGATAGATATATAGATATGATAAACAGATAGATAGATAGATATGATATACATAGATAGATAGATAGATATGATATACATAGATAGATAGATAGATATGATATACATAGATAGCTAGATAGACAAATATGGCAAACTGAATAAAGGTCTGCTGAATGGTCCAGAGAATTGCATGAGAAGCAATTGCGTAGAGACAAGAGGTTTGAGAAATTGTCTACCTGTCCGAAGTATTGTGGTACATGTGCTAATAAAACCTGTGTGTAACCCTATAAGATCCCCAGCTAAGAGTTTCTGTGGATATTCATGCACTTGTGCACTACACTTCCAAGCTATTGCACACAGTAAGGCCTACCCAGGTGTAGCTATTCGCCTGGCACCTGGGACCCACACCCTTCACCATCTACCTTCTCCTGTGCACCTTATATACCAACCACAATTTACTATACAGCAAGCATCGGCTTTTTCATTAGATCCCTATTACTACTAAAATCAACCAGGGAAATGTCAAATGTGGATAAAGCCTTGTGCAGCAAGTCCTGTCGCTCTCTATTCTTCACTGAACTGCATCCAGGCATTGACACAGCAACATTGCTTTAAATCATATGTCTGTAAATGGATATACTAAGCTGGTGCCTATGTCAATTAGTTTATGTGCTTTGTGTAACCGAGTTATTATTCGAGTAACACAAGTAGGGTCTATATAGTACTTGACTGTGACACGACGCCTGCAGGATAAAACCGAGTGCAGCAAGGCCTGTCTCTCTCTATTCTTCATTGAACTGCAACTAAGCATTAACACAACAACATAGCTTTAAACCATGTGTCACTAAATGTATGTAGTGTATGACAATTAGTTTATGTGCTTTGTGTAACGGAGTCATTACTTGAGTAATATTAGTAGGGTCTATAGAGCACTTGACTGTGACCTGCACCTTGTTCACACCAATTAAAATCATTCCGTCAGTCATGTATCATACACTGATCAATCCTTAATGTCTGCAGTTCTTTCTCCATAATCTGTCATGTTCCATCTGCCCTATTACA
This sequence comes from Phyllomedusa bahiana, assembly GCA_025379985.1. Taxonomy (NCBI): domain Eukaryota; kingdom Metazoa; phylum Chordata; class Amphibia; order Anura; family Hylidae; genus Phyllomedusa; species Phyllomedusa bahiana. The sequence goes on along the minus strand of JAODAL010004476.1, from coordinate 114,058 downwards.
CACCAGTATGTGGGAAAAAATCTTAGATGACCAACAATGTGCTGTCTTATAATCAATAGTCTCAGTGTTAATTAGTCCATGAACATTCACTTGAAAACAATTAGGCTAAAAAGGACCAAGGTGGGCAAAAAAGGAATAAAAAGTGACACTTACCTACCTGTCCCCCACAACTGCCGCTCCTCTTCCCTCCTGGGTTCTTGTTTGGAGAGGCTCAAGCTCTATTCACTTTCAATGGATTGCAAGCCTCTCCTAGGGGTCAGGACGAGAACCCAGAGGTGAAAAAAAAATAATACTGGGGAGCAACGGTGCAGCAGGGCAGGTAGGCAAGCATCACTTTTTTTGCCCACCAAGGTCCCATTTCAGCTAATTTTTTTTACAAGCGGAAAACCCCTTGCAGCTCCCATTTATGGCTACTAACAAGAACCCGGCAGCAGGCAATTAGCTTCCCTACAGCGTCACCAGTAAGGAAATGAGGTATTATACAATTCTCATTGAAATCATTGCATTGTCCATCTAAAGCAGGAATGTGTCAAGTATTTCAGAGAAAGACTTTTTAGCTGCTTTCTTCTCAAGTGAATTGAATGAGGTTCCAGGGATATCTTGTTGTTTTCAGTTTCCTGATGAAGAACAAAAAATGGGAAATTCTCTTCCCAACATTTAATGTACATACACTTCAAAATTTTAGGAAGAGAATATGGAGCAGGCTCAGAATGGGAACATCCCCTTTCACATTCCAATCATGCCCATCAGTTGTCATGGCAGCTGGGAGCCTAATAAAGGTCCCCAAGGCCTCCCACTTTACTGCACCGGAGGGAGAATAATAGGTAGTAGGTTCTTGTACCCCGGGTTCGGAATGGGAACATCCCCTTTCACATTCCAATCATGCCCATCAGTTGTCATGGCAGTTGGGAGCCTAATAAAGGTCCCCAAGGCCTCCCACTTTACTGCACCGGAGGGGGAGTATAATAGGTCAGTGGTTCTTGTACCCCGGGTTCAGAAGGGGAATGTCCCCTTTCACATTCCAATTATGCCCATCGGTTGTTATGGCAGTTGGGAGCCTAGTAAAGGTCCCCAAGTCCTCCCACTTTACTGCACCAGAGGCAGGGTGTAATAGGCAAGTGGTTCTTGTACTCTGTTCTGCGATATGTGCATATTGATGAATAATGTACAAGCAATCACACCTGCCAGTAGTTTAGTAGCCTGAGGGTTGTGGGTAAGGGCTAAAAAAATTAAGTAGGTTGGAGCTTTGTGCTTCTGATTAGACTAGGTAAAACAGATTTACAGCCTACATCACAAGCTTCCCTTATGTTTCTGTCTGCACCTCAACCATGGGAATATAACATGTAGAATCCTCTAAGAGGGAAGTCAGGCACTGATATAAGAATCAACCACCCACAGCAAATCTCCTCTAAGGCTCTATTAGAGATTCTGTCTGTGTCTAATGATGGTATTTATAGAAGACCAGGAAGCCTACTACAGTTCCATTTAATGGAGATTAAAATCATTTCGGCTGCAGTAGACGAGTGAGGCCTGAGGAAAGAGGGCAACTCTAGATCCCCAGACATATCGGGAAATTATACAATCTCACTGAGTCAATGGGATAAGAGGTTTTAGACGCTTCCACACCTTTTGGGCTGGAAAGGAATTTTTAGAGGCTCTCAATCCTCCTATTTAAGGAGCTTCTTCCCAGATTCTAAGACATCTACTCATGTCTTAAAAGACCAGGACTTCTCTTCCTTTGAACTACTTGTCAGAGCCAACAACTGAAAGGGAGATCATGTGGTTGATGTCGACATGAGCTGGAACTTTGCTTCTGATTGTTGGCCCCAAAGAAAGAGTAAATAGGGCTCAGCCAATTCAAAATTTGTAGTTCAACTTATTTAGTGGCGGTCACTGGAAGCTGGAAAGCAACCTTTGTACACTGGTATTGAAAGCAATCATCTAGAGACTCAAGGAGGCTTACATAACTTACTTGGAATGAAAGGAAGATCCCAGGCCAACACAAAGTGGCATATCCAAAGTTATTAACCTTGAGGCTGTGTTGATGATTCCTTACACCAGATGATTCAGGTTATAACACAATCTGCAAATCCACCTGTCCTATGTCCCATAGGACAGAAAAAATACAAGTGGGTAGAGTCTAGGGTCCAATATATGGCATTTCCAACCCCATCTGTCTCACTAATCTGCAGGGTGGAGAAATATTCTTCATTGTGTTGCTGACAGTGACATAAGGGTGTTGTAAACAGTTTTTTTTTAAAAAAAAGTTTTCACTTTTAGTAGTAAAACATAATAAGAACTATGGGCGACGTATATGAAACTTGTGGCCGACACGCCTGTTCTGAGTTGATATAGAGAAGTATAGACAGCACGTATGAAAGAGTGTTATGTGCCAAACTTTGTTGCAGCCATGGTATGGAATTTATGGCAGTTTCACGGCAAACTTTGGCACATTCTTGGCGCATTTTTGACATATTCAAAAGTGTCTTGTCTAATGCAGACTGCATCAAGTTTCGGAGTACGACTATTCATACATCTCTTGGACAGGACTACAACAGTTTTTTGGCTCAGAGTACTTCAGAAAACTGGCGCAGCTCGTTAATCCATGATGCCCTATATAAATCTGGTATCACTAGACTCACACTGACCTGCAGTAAACATGTCATTTATACTGCATGGTGAACGCTATAAAAATAAAACCCAAAAATCAATGACACAATTGAGGTTTTTTTTCTGTTCCACACTGCAAATATTTTTTTCCCAATATATTAAATAGTACTATTAAAAAATACAACTTGTTCCACAACGAAAAAGCCCTCACACAGTTATGTCGATTGTAAAATAAAAAGGTTATAGCACTTTGAAGGTGGGGATAAAAAAACAAACACATTGGAGCTAAAAATTGTTGTTTCAGGAGCTGTTTCAGCTAATTCCGCTGCTATATAAGTACGAAAAAGGAGGTCAATGTTGTTTTCCTTTCTGAAAAAGCTATGGAGAGCAAACAAGTCAAATGTACTATGGATATTGACCTTTTGTTAGTCAAGGTAAAATGTTGAATAGTGATCAACTGCTTTTCTGCATGTTGCTTGCAGGCACAGAAGAGGTAAAGTACAGTGAATAGTGTGAAAACAACTACCCATAATTCAGCCTCCTTGGCCTCTATAAGCATGACATAAAAAAGTGGTTACATTTAAATGAAACCAGTATTTTCAGGTATTGTGTGGCATTAAGATATAGGGCCACATGTATGAAAACGGTTCAGGTCTACAACTCACTTTGTTACCTATAGGTTACTATGGGCAAAAAAGTGAGTTTTAGACCTAAACAGTTTTCATACATGTGGCCCATAATGTCTTAAAGCGGTTTTCAGAGATCACGATATTGATGGCCTATCCTTAGGAAAGGACATCAATGTCAGATAGCGGGGGCTTGATACTGTGCACCCACGGGTGTCATCAGGGCAGTAGTGGCAGTAGCGTTGTCAGGAACGCGGGACTTTTTTTTTTCATTAAAGGGGCCTGCTGATATGGTGCAAGATATAAGCTGGTAATTGGTGGGGGGGGGGGGGGGGGAGCAGATGTTTTGGCTGTATGGACCCAGAAATTACTCATGGCAGTCCTGTCTGCATCACTTCTATTACCTGTTTGAAGGAGTTGCGTGCACTCAGTTGAGAATTTTTTTTTTTAAAAGGTCCTTTAACCCCTCCAGAAACAGCTGTTGTTGGTGCCTCCTAGTTTCACCCCTGTCTTCCAAGTACCACAGCTTTTTAGACCCAAAGGGGTCTTGTTTTATATGGAACAATTTGCATTTTTCTTTAGCATTGTTTAAAGAGGTTTGCCAAAACTTTTAAATACTTCCCTACTACCTCCCATTGTGCTAAAATAAAAAATTAACCCATACTTGGTTCCAAATGTGGTTGTTTTCTGACTTTTGGGGCCAAAATATATTAGGGGTCCTTTATTGGGCCTGCCGATACTCTCTGTACAAGAGCTAATAGGGTGGAATGTCTTATGTCTATATATCCTAACAGAGAACAACCCCTTTGAGTTTAAATTTTCACTTAATAATTTCCAAATTATCCAGCAGCAGTAAATCAAAAAATGTAATATCCATTAATAATTAAGTCTTGGACACGTATGATAACTCCTCATTGTACTTGCGCATACCATCCTAAGTGCCCACAGACGGATGCCATCCATTCACTATGCACTAATAAGTACACATGTAGCCCCAGGACTTGCATATGTGGATTTAGCTAAGACACCCCACTCATTAACTGTGCACATCATTACTGAACTGAACTGAGTGTTCCAGAATTCTGACACAAGGGAAACAGCATGCACAATGATCCCTACAGCCATCCTTCTGCAATAAGTACACAAAAGAAATGTGACGAATGTTTAATGGCATGGAAAGAGCACCCAATGTGCTGACCTTGTTTCTACAACATGTATATAGACAGGACCCTGACCTATTATACCAGCCATTTCCAGCCTCTCCCTTAAACACAGCCGTAATGCAGTTCAATAAGCAGACATAATGCTAAATTATTTTCTGTGAATTTTCTGTCACCATTCATCTTAGTAAATGGATATGCCACATTATAATATGCAAAAATAATTGTGTATTTCGTCATTGCATTGTAGACAGCGGCTGCAGACCATGTTGCTCCACAGTGTATTATTCTGATAAGGGTTATTAAGCTTGTTTTATTGCGATTCGCAGACAAAGTGACTCGGGAAACACAAACCAGACCTGACATTGAATGTCAGATCATAGGGGAAGACTGCAGCACCTTTACAAAGCATATAAATTACAACGATTAACAGGAAACTTTGCTGCACCTTCAATAACATGGATCAAATGCCGCAATTTAGTACATCTCTCTGGAACAAGCCCTAAAACATGACATTTAACTGTATGTCAAGGCCTTTCTTTCGCATGAGCAAGTGTACATCCATTCAAGCAGAACAAGGAAATACCAAGAGTGGCCATTTTGTCATAGAAGCTGTGTTGCATAATCACTGCTTGACATTAAATGGCTGATGGACATCTCACATAGAAAAGATAAGTAGTCTGAGCCGGCTGAAGAATAAAAAAAAATAAATCCATTGAGCCTTACAAGATTTATACGACTTCTTTTTTGGATTATTTTTGCAATCAAATGTAATTGTAGAGCATTTATTGTCCTTGAGTTGCTATTTTATAGTTTAGCTTACGCATTTTCATCTTATAGCAACCATTTTCCAGCAAAACTGAAATTAGTCATTACTTGCTTGAAATTGTCCATGCAATTTAAAGTGTGTCTGCATTTTTTTTTCTAAGAAACTAGCAGCCTCATCGATTAGGAGTGTTTTTGTATTGTATGTGATAAGGTTATGGCACGGCTTTCGTAATACAAAGTAGCATTCCAGTATTTTTCCATACATACACGTTACAATTAATAGAGGACAGAACTGTATACAGCTGTGTACAAATACTATTGGCCTGAGTAGATGCTGTATACAGAACGGCCCTCTAGTGGCAGAAAAATATAACTAAAAAGTTTGTAGAGGAATAGTAATCAACACTTAAAAGTGTTCCATTGCCTTATCATAAATAATATCAAGATGCTATGTCTTATTTATGCTGTTGGCGTGTTAGACAAAAAGATTACCCAGAAGGTGTAGGTATCAATAGAAAGGCTAAACAAAAAAAACACACTTGCCAAAATTCTGCCACAGCAAGCTATCAAAAGCTTGAAATTTTTTGTAGACTGGAGACCAGTTACTCACTAGTGGTAATCATGACCTAAAGAAATGTAAACCACTACCAAGAACAAGAGTTTGTCTACCAAAGGACACCTATTATTTTTAAAACTTTTGACAAGCCAGAAGCTTTGATCATGAGGTCAGGGTGCTTAGACCCCAATCGATTTCTAAATGTGAAGGCAGAGGTCTGTGCCTATTTGCTTGTGATGCATGCACTGTATATATTCATAGAAAGTCTCGGAAGAGAGCTGTGTTGAGCACTTCTTTCCCTTTACTTTAGGGATCGGAGGGGGTATCAGCACCTGCACCCCCACTAACCAAACTTTTACTATATTACTCTGACAAGTCAAAAGGTTTTAAAAAACAGGCATCTTTTACATTTATGAACGTATTTGGATCTTACCCTAGAGTAAAGGCAGTGATATGGTTTTAACCATAGAACCAAGTCTATTAAAGTTAAAACCTTCCTCATGCTACTTGTGTAAAATAATATCTGCCACTGCAGCAACTAAGTCTATTAAAAGGGTTGTAAGATGAACCAAAAAAACAAAAAAATAGATATCGTACCTGAGTCTTCGAGCATCTCCTTGTGATGTTTTCTGTTGTAATTTCTGCTTTCCCTGTGCTGCATGTAGCCTTCCATCCCTTCTGCTGAGCAGCAGCACATCTAGCTTGAAATCTGTTTCTCCTTGCAGTTTAGAACTAAAAATCCCAGGATCCATTGCTGAGCTTTCTCTACAGTACCTTTCTCCCACCCAAATCAGTCTCTATACACATCAATTGTTTTTTCCTTCATGACGAAATTCCTGGGAGCTAGGACAAAATAGGAGCAGCTTGGAAGACAGTCCCATAAACGCCAAACCCTTTTGGTCACCTAATCTTCTGGGCTGGACACAGAGCTCTTTCCTGTCCTGACACACAAAACAACTTGAAAAGTACATTACCAAACTGTCTAACATTAGAAGAGATTTTATTCAAAAAATAGTTTTTACTACTGGAAAACTCTTTTAGGTTTGACCTACAATTCTATAGTGTTGATCCAGGGTGAAGTGAAAACAAAAGACTCAACAAGATAGTGTGTACAAAACCCTATACCAGTCATATGTTTTAACAACAAGCATTAAAGGAGTGTTTCCATCTCGCACTTTGATGGCATATCGATAGACTGTGTTATGAAGATCTGATAGGTTTGGGTCCCAACTTCAGGATACACACGTATCTTGAGAATGAGCCCCCGAAAGTCTTTGTACAGAATGGAGAGTTGGTCATGCTCTACACTCCATTCTGTTCTATGGGAGTTCTGAGTACAGCCAAACCTGTACTTGGACCTCCATCAGAACATAATGAAGAGTTGTGCGCAAATGCGACCGGCTCTTTGTTCTGTACAGAGACCCATTCCCAAGATAGGTGTGGTTCCCAAAGTTGAGACCGGCACCTATCACACTTTAATGGCTTATCCTATTGATAGGCCATCAAAGTGCAAGACGGTACACCCCTTTTAAGTTCTCTTCCCTTGGATGCCATCAAAAAGAGATGCTCGTTGTTGGCATTAGGAAGAAATGTGTAGCGGATAATATTTGATTATTCACTGTGTGTGCTACAAATCGTCATGATAGTTTACATAACAGATTAAAAGGACACCTGGCATGTTATTTTCTATCTTCAGCAGTAGAATAACAAGGCCAACTCTTGCCACCAACCTAAGCACCTGTGCAAATATCAGAACAGGCATGCCTTACAGAACAAGCTCTGTGCATATCCTTAATTGACCAGTTAATAGTAATAAAATCGATGATTACAAGCAGGGCAAGCTTTGCTCTTAAACAAAAGTTTTTCTCTCTCTTATCGTGTTAGCTGTCTATCTCACATTATTAACGAGAATTATCTGTATCCAAGTACATAATTTCTTCTGATCACATAAAGCGCTCCTACCTTTTCCCGTAAGAGATAAATTTGGAGAGAAAGTTCTGATGTAAATATTAGGAACAGATGTAACCAATTATGAGACTTACTGAACATCGCTTCTGAATGGAGAGCGAGCTGAGGTAACATATGTGGAGCATGGTGGGCATCAATTATGAAATTCCGCACTACGGGAAAGTACAGGTACACGGGCAGAGAGAAAGTTGGGTTATTAGCGTTATGTATCTGGGCGGATTTCCGTAGGACAATACTTTGTGCATCAAATCTTTCCAATGGCCTTATGGCTCTGTTCTATGAAGCTACAGCATTATGTTGCTGCCGCATGGCTCCTCAATACGACAGTGTATTATGGAAATATTCTTTCCTAGAAGCTTTGTTTCTTGGAGAGAAAATCTCTGTAATACCGTGTCCAATGGAACAAGGCAAAATCTGACAGAACGATGAATCTGACAGAAAAAACTTTGCATGAAACAGCATGAAGAGTGAAGTTCAGTAAGACGCTTTTCCACTTTTTCTGATTTTGGCTTTGTCCCAGCTAGGGTTTGTACCCCGCCCATGTTTCCTATTAGGGAATACCCTTAAGGTGCTTTGGCCAAAATTTGGAAAGATGTGGTTTTGTATTTACTTGGGTTTTTTATATTCCCTGAAAACACGTTTTTTAGATAATTTTTAAGTTGTTTTGGTTGGTGAACGTTTAGATATGAACATAGTATATTTTCCAAGAAACAGAATCCACAATGAATCATATTACAATTGAACATACTGAGGTGGTTTGGGTTGCAGCGCGCGGGTTTGTTATTTTTCTAAGCAAGTAATCAGACTGCTTTGTCTTGCAAAATTTAAATTTTAGATCATAAAAAACAAAAACTTTCCAGGTGTTTTCCTTTAAAACACAATCACATTTTTAAATTCTTTTTGTTTTCCCACATTTAAACAAATTGGCTTCCAAAAAAATTTGGGACCAGTTATATTGAATTTGTGTCGTTTGAAAATTCGTTTTGACTGTGACCCAAAAAAATAGGTTTGGGGGTTTGGATTTCGTGGATACTTTTTATGTTAAAACGTTGGGGGAATGTGGGGCTATATAGATTTTTAAAAAAACCTTTAATAAAAATTTTTAAACTTTTTTTTTTGCAAAAAAGGCTTTTGGGGCCCCCAATTTAAATGTAAACAATGAGCAAAAAAGTGCTAAGTTCTAGTGTACAATCTTTATATCTGCATACATTTTCAGAAGCCCTGATATTTCATTTGGAATTTGCCCCGAGTTTCATATTTTCTCATCTGAGAGTATCCTCACAGTAATACATAAAGGGGAACATCTCTCCTTGAGGAGAGCACCTTACGGTGTGTAGAGTTTTGTTTTCCCTTTTTGCCCAAATTTTAAGCATTGCATATCACAAGGCTTTAAAGGGGAAAACTATTGGATGTAACAAATCCTAAAATTGTTTTTGGCCCCGCTGAGTCTTGAGAAAGAAAAAGGGAAATTTTTCCCAAACCCGGCACCACTCACCCGCATACAGAAATGTTTTGGATTATTGCCCCCTCTTTCAGTGCAGATAATTTACGGGGTTGGTGGGGGGGGGGGAGGCAATGAGTGGTCAGAAAGGGGAACATAAAGTGGGGGAACTCTGTGTTTGTTTTTTCAGTTTTACAATAGTACACAACTTGGCTTTTCCTTTTGTTTTTCCCCTCTCTGGGGATTTCCCCCTCCTTGGATGCCCCCCAAACCCCCTTTTCCCAATTTGTAAAAACTCCTTCCCTTTCCCCTTTTAAATTCTAACCGGAGAAAAAGGGAGGAGAAAAAGAAACCCCGACAGAAACGAAGCGGGAAATTTGTTTGGGTTTGTTTAAATTTTCTGGGGAACAGGAAAAGGATGAAAAAAAATTTAAAGGGGACCCTGAAATAGGGAAAGAAATTTGAAAAAAAAACTTTTTAAAAAATTTTAAAAACTTTATTTTGTTTAAAAGGGAACCCCGAAAAAGAAAAGAAATTTAAAACAAAAAAGGTTTTCCATACCCTTAAACCAAATTTGGGGAAAAATTTTTTTATACGGGGAAAATAGTTGTGTTTGAAAAAAAAAGATCCATTAAGGGGGGATTTTTCACACTCTTTAAATTTGCCCCCGGGTTGCAGGTATCCGTTGTGGTCGGGGGGGGTCGTAGGCCCTTTTTTTTCGGGGCCTGGGCCCGAATAAAAACCCGTGCCCCGAGTCTCCGGGCTCCAGGGCTCTCCCGCGGGGCCCTGGGGGGCACCGCCCATTTAGCTCCCATGTGCGTCGCGGAGCAAAAACCCAGTGAGGGTTTGCGGGCAGAGAGCGGGTTTGTCCCTGCCCCGAAAGGACAGGGTCGGACCCGCAGGTATACACCGGGGGGGCTGCCGGGTCCCACAGCGCTAGGCCCCGCCGCGGCCCGTGAGCCTCGCCCCCAGTGTCGCGATGATTTTGATTTAAATCCCCAAAGCTCCCTGTCCCCCGGGCGCCCCGCGGGGTTCATAGGCCTTTGCGCCCGAGGAGGCACCCGGAGGGCGGGGGCCCCTAAAAGAGGACGGGCCCGCGCTCGCCGGGGGGGGTTTAATTGATTTGGTTTGTTGTTTTTTTTAAAACGCGTTTACTGCCTCGTCCCCTATTTTAACTTCCTGTGGGCCCAAATATCTGCCTGTGCCCCCCCTTTCCCCCCTCCCTTGGGGCCCCCCTTTATACTGCCCTGTGGCCCCCCATACCACGGGCCTGGGGCCCCTATAATCCCTGTTTGGGACCCCCATTGCTGCCTTGGCCCCCAATCCGGGCCTGGGAAAAAATGTTTCCCTGTGCCCCCTACCCCTGTTGGGGCCCCCCCTTATATCCCCTTTTCGGGCCCCCATATCCCTCCCCTGGGGGCCCCCCTTTTTACCCCCTTGTGGCCCCCCTACCCTCCCTGTGGCCCAATTCCCTGCTGGGGGCCTCCATACCCCTGCCTGTGCCCCTATAATGCCTCCCTTTGGGGCCCCCCCTTTTATCCCGCCTGTGGCCCACCCATTTACTGCTGTGGCCCCCAAATACCCCTCCCCGGGTGGCCCCCATTTCCCGGGCCTGTGGCCCCCTATATCCTGCCCTGCCCCCCCTTTACCCCTTTCCCCTGGGGGGCCCCCCAACCCCTGCCTGTGTGGCCCTTTATACTGCCTGGGCCCCCAAAAATTTGCCTGGGCCCAAAACCCCGGCCTGGGGCCCCCCCAAAAATCCCTGCCTGGGGCCCCCATATATCCGGGCCTTTTGGGCCCCCTTTACCCTTTCCCCTTTGTCCCCCAATTTAATGCCTGCCGGGGGCCCCCCCCTTCCCCTGCTCGGGGGCCCCAAAATTTATCCCAAATGTGGCCCCTTTTCTCCCTGGTGGCCCCAGATACCCCTGTGGCCCCACATTACCCTGCCTGGGGAACCCAATACTGCCGGGGGCCCCCCATATACGGCCCGGGGCCCCTTATCCCCCCCCCGGGTTGGCCCCCAATATCCCCTCCCTGTGGCCCCCATAAAATTCTGTTTGGCCACTTTAAATCCCCCCCCTTGTGCCCCTATTTTTCCCCGGGCCTTTGGGGCCCCCATATCCCTGCCTGGGGCCCCCATCCCCCCTCTCTGGGGCCCCCTTTTAATCCCTGCCTGGGGCCCCACAATTCTGGCCTGGGGCCCCCCATACCCCTGCCTGTGGCCCCCCTATCCCTGCCGGGTGGCCCCCCATATCCTGCCCTGTCCCCCAACCATACCCCCGTTTTGGGGCCCAAACCATTTGCCTGCCTGTGGCCCCCTTAGGCCGGGCAGGGGGGCCCCCCATACGTTTTGCTTTTGGCCACCTATGCCTGCCTGGGGGCCAAACCTTTATGGGGCCTTGCCCCCAATTCCCCTGCCTGGGGCCCCCCCATATATGCCCTTGTGTCCCTATTTTCCCTGCCTGGGGCCCCCAATAAAATCCCCTGTGCCCTATATCCCTGCCTGTGGCCCCCCTATTATGCTAAAGTGCCCCCCTTTTAAAACAGCCTCGTGCCCTATAAAACCTTCTTTTGGTTTTTAAAAAGCCTTCGTGCCCCAATATTCCCTGGGGGGCCCCCTTTTACTCCCCTCTCGTGTCCCTAAAGAAATTTTGGAGGATTCTAAGAAAATTTGTGCCCCAAAAACCTTTCGGGGGACGAGTCTTGGCCGGGAAAGAAAAAGCCATGAAGGTGTAAACCCCGGATGGAGACAAAAAGGGGGAAACTAAACGCCGCTGATCGGGAAAAAGCTTTCTCCGGTGGTAACTAAATGTAACTGCAGTTGTAATCACTTTTTATGTCTGCGGGACCCTTCATGAAAATTTTTACCCCCTTATGGGCCCTTTTAGGGGGGTTTGGTTATGTAATCCAGACCCTGTGTAAAAGCTGAAGTCCCAATGGGGGGGGTTGCGTTTTCCGGTCAGGGTCTGGCAGGATTTTTTGGGCCCCTTAAGTAGAAAATAGTTTGGGGTCTTGGTTTTGTAGGAGGGGTTTTAGAAAACAATAAATTTGTCTGGTAGATTTGCCCCTTTTGTATCGGGTTATTTTTTTGGTGATGTTTGGGGGTTTATTGTCATATGAAGGTGAGAAGAAGTTTTGAAAAGGGGAAAATTTTTCTTTGGGTGTTTTTTATTTTTCATTTAAACTGCTGGGGAAAGTTTGGGAAAGGGGAAATTCTGGGGGGGATGGAAAAAATATTAGTGACGGAAAAACAAGGTTTTTCTCGGGAAAAAAAAAAATTTTTTTTTCCGGTTCCCCTTTAAAGGGGGGGGAAAAAAACACAAAGGGCCCGACCCCAGGATGTTTTAGGACCCTAGCAACGCCCCGGGTTTCTTGGGGAAATGTGAAAAAAGGGATCCCCTTTGGGGGAAACCAAACCGAACGCCGCAACTCCCGCCGTTTATAAAATAACGGCGACAAAAGCCCTCCCGTGGGTACTTTTGCTCTATTTCCCGATAGCAAAACTGTCGCTTTTGGAGTCCTGTAAGATAAAAATATGTGGGGAAAAATAGAGAAACTTAAGCCCCAACTGGGTACCCCAGGGCTCTTTTTTTCCCCCCCATGGGGGGCGCCGGGGCTGAATTTTCTTTGGGAAACCCAAATTTTGGATCCCGAAAAGGAGGTTAAAATTGTGTAAAAACCCCTTTGCAAATTTTTTGTTGCCAATTTGATGTTTCGTACGGGCCACCTTAATTTTGATTGAATTTTTTAAATTGAACTGGGGTTGGTTTTCAGGGCCCGGGTTGTCCCTTTGGGTTTTAAGGTTTCAAAAATTAAGTTTTGGGATTTAGCTTGTTATTATTTTTAACCACACATGTTAGCCCCTAGGTCCCCCCTGTGTCAGAAAAAGGTGGTTTATCCCCTTAAAAGTTTTTTAAAACCAATGGCTTAATTAAATTTACAACAAAAAAAGCTCAAAAAAACAAAGTGCACCTTTCATGCGAACTTTGGGGGAGGTGGGTTGTTCCCCTGAATATGTTTTTTTGGGTTTTAAACCCCAAAATTTTGGGCGGAAATTGTGAAAAAAATAAAGGCTTAGTTTGTCCTTAATGTAATGTGTCCTGGGCATAGGGTTTGTTTTTTTTAATGTGTTTACGTGGTGAATTTACCCCCATACCCCAAAATTTTCCTTAAAGGGAAGAAATTACCCAGGGGCCCCCCCATGGAACTGTAAATTAAAGGGGTTGTCTCACTTCAAAAAAATAGTTTCAAAATGGGGGGGAACACTAAATGAAAACTTTTTCCAAATTTTTTGCTTTGTTAATTTTTTGTTTTTAAAAGGGAGTACAAAGGTTTTTTTCACTTTATGTGCTCTATATGGTTCCCCAAGGCCCCGGGGTTTTTTTGTATTTCTCCCCCCCTTTGCTATTTTTTTCTATTGTTAGCGATAGTGAGGTCATCTTTAAAAGGTAGCAAAAAGCCCCGAACTCTGGACAGTGAGAGCTTGTGTGTTATTGATCTTTCAGAAAAAAAAAAATTACTCAAATTTTAATTTAGCTCAGAAGTTCCCCTTTGCCCTGGGGGGAAGGAAATTTTCAGTAATCGAATTAAAAATTTAAAAAAACGAGAAGTTGAAAAAACAGGGGAAAAACATATCCCAAAAATTTCAGACAACCTTGATCTGGGAAGTGACAGACCCAAGCGCTTTTCTTTTTTTTCTTGCCCCTATAAAACCTTTGAGTTGAAAAAAACCCCCTTTTAAAAGGGGAAAGGGAAATGCAAAAACCCCCCTAATTACAATTTGGGGTTTTGGGTTGTTTTTTTTAATGATATTCAAAAAAAATTTTTTAGGGGGGCCCAAAACCAAGGGAAATCTCTGAAATTCAGGTTTAAAATTTCCCAACATCCATTTTGAATTCCTTTTGGGTTTATAATCTACAGGATGAGATCTTTTACCTGCAATTTTTTTAAAATGAAAACCCTAAAATAGTGGAAAGGGAACTAGGTGAGCAGGGTTAAAGGCAGGTTCCTCTGATCTACAGTGTCTTCTCTGCTTGTCAAAAGGGGGTGAGTGCTTTTGGAATTAAATTGTAAAGAGCTGGGGGGGTGACCACTTTCCATTGAGCTTGGCGAGGGTTAAAAATATGGAAAGAGAGGAGGGGAAAAAAGAAAAAGGAGAAAAGGGAGAACAATTTTTTAAACCCCCTTTTCCGGGGGGAAGGGTCATAAATATGGCTCTAATTTTTTTTTCCTTTTTTGCCTTTTTTATTTTTCCATTTTTCCCATGGGCATATGGGGTTTTTTTTGCGGGAAAAGATGAAATTTCAAAACGTTTTTTTTTCATTTTTCCCAATAGAATATTCGGGGAAAAAAACGGCCCAAAATTTTTTTAAGTGGGGAAAAATGTAAAAAAAAACCTTACTTGCCCCCTTTTTTGGGGGGGTTTTTTTTTTTTTACGGAGTTCATTTTTTGGGTTTAAAAAAATGGTTGTTTCTGTATTCTACGGTTTGGGATAAACCCCCCCCGGCAAAAACCAAAAAGGTAGGGGTTTCCCTTTAAGTTTTGGTGCCTTTAAAAAAATTTCCCAAAAACATTTTCTATTTTTTAAAATTTTGTCCCACTTTTTTTCCAAATTTTTTTTTGGGGACAAGAAATGCCCCAAAAAAACCAAAATTTTTGGTTTTTTTGGAATTTTTTTTCTTCTACGGTGTTCAGCGTACGGGAAAAAATGATGCTATATTTTTAGAGATCAGAAATTTCGGGATGCGGTGATACCAAATATTTGTAACTTTTTTATTATTTTTTTTTATTATTAAATCCCGAAGGGGTGGAGATTCGAACTTTTAATACTTTTTTATTTTTTTTTAAGCTTTTTTTTTTTCTTTGAGTCCCCCAAGGGGGGTTCACCACTAGGGGGTGCGATCATTAATACAGCCTAATGCATTGCATAGACAATGAATTAAAGGAGTTGTCTCCCTTCAGAGTTTCAGAGAATGCATGAATGAAATACTCTGTCACTTCCTGGTTCAGACTGACCCATTTGCATACAGCTCCATGCTTGTACAGCTCCATGCTGTGCTGTGCTTTCAGATGCTAATTAGATCAGATTAGCTTCTCAAACTACTAACAGGACTTCTTATCTGATCCCCAAAACAAAAGCCCTAATTACAGTTCTGTTTATTTTACATAAATCAAGCTTTTTACTGCTGAGCAGCACTGGACACTGCTGTGACCTGTGTGATGACTTCACTCACTGTTATCTCATTGAACAAACAGCAGGGGGAGAATTGTTTACAGGTCCATTAGTGAGGAAACTGAAATAGCCAGGGAGGTCATAAATTAACTTGTATCTCCTTAGGAAAAACAGAGGAACAAAGCAATATATTTGGAAAATGTCTTTATTTTGTGTTCCCTACAATTTGAAAGCTATTCTTTGTAGCGAGACAACCCCTTTAAGTAGTACCACGATGGCGGTTTACCCACTTCCTGCCAGAAACATGCCGGAAACATGGCAGCGATGGAGGCCTTCACAAGGCTTCCAGCTGCCATGTTCAGCGATCGGATCCCGACAATTTTGCTGCGGCGGTTCCGATCGCAGTGAGGAGTGATGCACGGCACCGTTTCTCAATTATGTAGATGCTGTGGCCATCTGTGCCGCGGCGTCTAAAGGGTCAAACAGCGCGGGCGGGCGTCGCCTCTGCAATTAAGCGCTAACACCCAAGGGCGGTGTAGAGGGATCGCAGCGCAATCCCGCTTCAAAGCCGCTTACTGGCGCTATGACGTACTCATACGTCATAGGTCGGTAATGGGTTAAACTTTTGACTGTCAAGCTCTATATCTCACCATCCATTGCAGCTTCAAATGTGAGACTACTCTCATTTTATAGACAATCATCTTGGCTATTTCATACATAAATTTGACTTGTAACTATTTAGTATGCTCTTGATCAGAATCAAGCATGTCTTGATCGAAAACTGATCCCAGGTCTCTTCTACACGTTCCCAATGTTGGGGCATACAGGACTTGAATATGACTACAGTTTTTTCTTTAACTCTACCCACAAGTGTTCGATTGGGTTGAGGTCTGGGGACTGTGAGGTCCAATCCTGCAACTCCACTTCATTGTCATTGAACCATTTCTTCACCAATCTTGATGATTGTTTCTAGTCGTTGTCCTGCTGGAACACTAGGTCGTCCTATTTATACCCATAGTGCTAGAAGGTATGAAGTAACTCATCTTGTAGGATACTCCTATATGGCTCAGCATTGAGATTACCATAATGGCTTGTCCCCATGGCATGGGTTTGCAGCCAGTTTTTCAGATGGTTTTCAGTTTTGAAAACCATCTGCAAACCGGCTGACAAACTTTAAAATGGACCTCTACAGAAAACCCGCGCAGCGGTCTCCGGTTTTCAGACGGAATATGAACATGTCGATGGGAGAGCTTTTCTCCACTTATCGCGGAGAAAAGCCTTCCCCCTGCGGTCATGTGCACATCCTGAAAAAAGTACAAATACCGGTCGGATAAACCAACCGGTATTTGTCCTGTGCCGTGGGGAAGCGTCCTAAAGCCTGGTCCAGTATCCAATGCCTTTGGCAGTGAAACAACCTTATTTAATCAGGCTTCCTCCACCAAACCTGATTTCCTTTGATTCTTCCAGACCAATTTGCACCTTCCAAAGTCCAGTCTATTGACATTCGTCTCATCACTCCAAATCACCCATTTCCAAACTTCTACTATACAATTTTCGTGCTTTTTTGCAAACTTGAGCCGACACTTCTAATGACAATATTGAAGCTGAGTTCTCTTCATCTTTTTAGGGCCACTATTCTAGACTTGTGTAACGGGTGTCACGTCACACAGTGCTTGCATGGACATCTGTGATCTCACTATGACTATGCATACAACCCACCTCCACTGCCGTGTTTATCGCACCAGAACTGTTTGACCTTGTGATGAGCCAACTTGATGACTCCAATATTTCTGGACATCCACCTCTTGACTTTTCAATGGATGGATGGACTTAATTTCATATTCTATCAGCTGTCGTGGCCTCACATGACGCAGTTTTGCAATTTGTTGGACCGAGACACTGCTATCGATGAGCTGGATGATGCGGTTTCTCTTTACTTGGGAAATATTCTTCATGGCTAGTCCTCGATTCGAACCAGTGACCTTTCACTTAGGAATTAGCCTAATAACACATTGAGCTATTAGGGAATGTGAGAACAGGTTGTAATTTGTAGTAACAAGAAGAAAAAGATTGTTCCACCACCAGGAGCAAAACAGTAATAATTCTGTGACATGACAAGAATCTGCAGAACTAAGCCTATGCTAAATAGTTGCCAGTCAAACTTTTGTATGAGATAGCCAAGATGATTGTCTATAAAATGATGGTAGTTTCATGTTCAAAGCTGTAGTGTATGGTGAAATATAGACCTGAAAGTCACAAGTTCAAAACATACTTAACCTTTTGCTCGTCAGTGTACATAGTACCGTTGGAAAAAGACTTATGTCTATCACGTCCATCCTGGAGTGGAGGAAGATGTGGATGACGAGTGGGATAGAGTTAATTTTTAAGCTTTGTTTCCCCTGTTGATGTAGACATTGGAACCCACAAGGCATGAACCAATCTGGTCTAAAGAATATTTCATTCCTGATTCCTAAATTTGCAATCAGATTGGATCTACATTCTAAGAAACACTTTATGTGACTACATAAGTGTTAATATTATTTAGTTGTAAGTAGTTATCTAAGCTTTTCGTGAATCCTCTCCCTTTTACTGTTATGACCAGCTCCTTGGGCCAATGTTTTAAAGATTCACAATTCTTACGGTGTAGAAGGCTTTTCTCCTCTGGAGATCAATTCTCTTCTTTTTCATATGATAAAGTAGTTGTAAGACTTAACATACTACAACAAACAGAAAAATCTATAAATACCTATAGGTCTAGTATTGATGGCCCAAATGGAGCCACTATTATCTAATAAGAAAACTTTTAATATTACATTTATAGCCAACAATATCCTTATTAGCTGGGCATTTTTCCAAACTCTCCAAACTCCTTTTTTAAGTCCTTGAGTCTCGGTGCTCAGTATTACATTGTGACTTCACCAGAAAACTTTAATGGACCAATGAACATTTAAAGGGGATTTGCCAGGACGCAGTTACTTACCTCCTTATCAGCACAGGGAGTATGTCAACAAATCACCCTGAGTCATGAAAGCTGCAGGGCTGAGAGGGAGGGGGTGAACAAGGAGTGAGGAATAAGGGAGCGTCTCAAAACTTAACTAAAATAATGACATTGCAACAGTGAAAGACACAGCAGCCACAGACACAGGCTCATACACTGCACATTTCTCCCCAGCCCCTTGAAGCTCATTCATTTTCCCTGTCATCAGATAAGAAGTGTTTCACGCAAGCACGGCCTGTCAGCTCCTCGGGTCGTGTCTAATGAAAGCTTTCAGGTAACTAAGGGGGATTGAGAAATGCTGTAGTTCTCACAGGCTTCATTTTTTGTAATCACATATATTTAGAAAAGTGATTAAATACCCATTTTGGAGGATCCCACGTCAACATTACACCGTGGCAAAACCCCTTTAAGGTAATGCATGTGATTATAGTCTTTTACATGCCAAGTAACAATTGCCCTTTTTATTCTATGCTGTGCCCAATTTTCATACCAACAGAATTACCGATATAGCATTGAAGATATTATGGTACTTCTATGTATAGTAAGATACTGTTGTAGTACAGGCAGCAGGCAAAGCTTCCATGTATATTAAATTGGCTTGCCCTGGCTACAGTTGAGGATCAGTTGCATCTACAATTTGCAGACCTGCATCACCATGGTATTAATCCAGAAATGTGTCCAGCATTTTTGCTGCCTAGGGCAAATAGTGAAGGAGAAACCCTCCCCCAATCACCAAATTGGAAATGGAGTTATATATCTTCCAAAATGCTAATCCTCTAATAGTCACCTGAGGCAATATTTTTTCAACTCATGAATGTGCACTCTTGTATCATTTTGTGCAGTTCAATATTAGTGAATAGCTTGAATAATCATTCTAAACAAGCAAAAACAAGATATTTTAATATAAACGAAGTATAAATGTGTAACGCAACCAACGTGTGAATGTACTTTGGGTGGAGATGTTTTTACTTTTTAATTCCCATGTAAATGTAATAAAGAGACAACCCCTTTCAAATTATATTCACCATTTAAAGTCATCAAATAGTGGAAGCCGTGGTCAACTAGCAAACAGCCAGTAAGAGACCTAGCCAGATAACATATATGTTTTTTTGACATAAAGGCTATGACTGGTCACTCATGTAATACTAGGATGGGTTCAGGCCTCGAAAAAGTAAGCTGCTTTTATAGAGAAGATCCATATGCCCTACAAGGGTATATAGACAGAGGCTATCTTCATAAAACAACCAATATAATTAGCTAAAAAGTCTAAAAAAATAAGCTATTGCTAAAAAAAACCAAAACACTATTTTATTTAAGGCAATCCCTTTTTTCAGTCTTCAACGTCAATGTAGATTTAAAATTTAAAAAAGGTATTTTGGTGCTTAGTACACTATACTGTATTCAGATATATACCAGCGGTACCAGACTGGGGTGCTTGTGGCCCACCTGTGGAGTTGATTCTTGGGGCCCACCAGTGGAGTTGATTCTTGGGGCCCACCAGTGGAGTTGATTCTTGGTGTCCAACAGTGGATTTGATTCTTCGGGTCCACCAGCGGAGTTGATTCTTGGGTCATCATTGGAGTTGATTATTGGTGCCCATCAGTGGCGATGATTCTTGGGGCCCAGCAATGGAGTTGATTATTGGGGCCCATCATTGGAGTTGATTATTGGGGCCCACCAGTGGAGCTGATTGTTGGGGTCCACCAGTGGAGTTGATTGTTGGGGCCCATCATTAGAGTTGATTATTTGGGCACACCAGTGGAGTTGATTTTTGGGGCCCACCCTACAGCTACTGTGCATGCCTCTTTTTTTCATCCTTTCTGTCTCTGCCATTTTTTCTGAAAAACAGCTCTAGGCCTATCATGCCTAGGACCCACCAAGGTCTTACCCGGCTTTCCTGTGGGCCAGTCTGAGTTCGTATGCATTTGACGGAGACCCAAAACATGATGTTAGTGGATACTAATTTGGTCACATTACATTTCTTTCCTTCCCATCACTATTTATACTAAAGTCAGAGAGGAACCAATGCCTAATTAACATCATTGAACACAATAGGAATCCATTTTGCTCCAAAATAAACCATGATGTTCAGCATGTCATTGATGACAGTGTTTGTTCCATAGATCTTAATACAATGTTATGTTTGACAGTCTTGGTTTCATCTTCCCCTTCAGTCAAAATGTTTTTTAAATGAATAGTATTATTTTTTATCGACATCTCTTATTAAAGTTTTATTCTCACTACAAAGATTAGCTTTCAACATTTAGGGACAGGTAATTGAAGATTTTTTCTAAATACATTGGTCTTTTGATTTTACTTTACTGAGGAGATAAGAAAGATTTTATCTGTTCTGACTACACATGTTTCTATGGTTACCAGACCATGACTTATCTGATTAGAGCAGAGAGTAGGAAGTGAAGTCATCACAGTTGGGAGACCTCATTCAGAGCAGACTAATTATCTCTAACAAGATTAGCTTTTGTTAACAGAGAAGAAATTTTTTTGACTCCACACAGCAACTTTTGTTTGCTGAAGGTAACATCTCCTGCACTGCTCTTTGTAATGGCTTGGCTAGTTGCAAAGAAGCTAAAAATGTTCATTACTGATAAAGAAACACCCAGAGCCTGAGGAGACCAGAGTAAAAGAAAAGCTGTCTGTGACTGTGAAGCTGCATAGTGAGAAAACCCTTTTGAACACTCTCCTATGAGTTGCACACTTGTAAAATAAATTCCATGCAATTCTACACTTTAAATTGTTGCTGCCACAAAACATTTAAAATAACTATAACTACAAACCCCATCACTTACTGGTTATATGATATATTCAGTCATTATGTTGGGTGACCTACAGACTCTGCTATCATAAAGTGCTAATAGTATGATCACGAGCATATAGTATATTAGAAACCTGCCTGCATTTCAACTACATGGAAAGCAGTCTAGGCTGGAAACAGATAAGACCAGGCAATTTCACAGCAAATGCACCAATATACCTAAACACTGATGCTAATGTTTGCAAGAGGACCTTGTGCAGTCTCACTACAGAGATGGATAGAAGAAGGAAAGACCTCATAGTGGACATCAATCAAAATGAAGAACAGTCTTGGCTGACACTCAGACACCCCCTCATCTAAGAACATCCTTTTCATCCTTTGTAAAAGTACAGAGCTGTGTGACTCTTGTGCCAGTTAAGATCACTTTTGTGCCAGCATTGTGGTATCTGTATAAGGATATCTTGAATCCGTGCAGATTCAAACCAGGGGTGAAGGCCAAAATAAGCTGGGGCTCTGTTCTTTATAGCTATTACTCATAATCCTAAGTCTCCATACCAAAACGAGATGGGTCCCCATCACCTTGTGACAGAAAACTGAAATAGCATTACTAACAGCCATAATGAAAGGTGTAAATAATAGTGCTACATACAAGAGTATCCACATAGTAGTGTTAGATAGCAAAAAGCCATCAACTTGTTATTCTCTACTAAAAAGTTCTTGCACCTGAGTAGTCCCTCTCAACCTCAGGACCCCAAACCAGCTACTATGGCTATATGGCTTGTGCCCATTCTGCACACCTATATAAGCAGAATTTAACTTAACCATGATATTGCAGCTTTTTGCTTTATCTGCTCTTATCTCAAAACAAATGCCTTTGGAAAGCATTGAACAAGATGAAATAACATTCTGTTCCGTGATATTATGGTGCATTATCTGTCAAGTTTCCCTTTGTGACATCTGTATAACTACATAAGCTACATCTGTGGTGTTACCACCTAAACTTCTACTGATATCGTACATACAGGATGCTAAAATATGATAAATAGAAAATGAGTCCAGTAGAACAGAATTACTTTTTTATATATTTCAAACGTGTAACGTTCTTTAGAGAACAGAAGATTTTTGTGAAGAAATAAATAAAAACAGCTAAAAATACGTAAAACTCAAAGGTGATTTGTCTAATCCTAACAATTTACTACTTCTGAATGTAGGTTATATCTTACACATTGCCGAATTTCTGAAACCTCATAATGTAATCAGTACTGTCAAATTAAAATATTAGCAGTGCCAAATCTGTAATCCGTCTCTCTACAATATCATGCCTTGTTTTCCAAGCGTATCTAAACCTAAACATATTTGTTTTGCTGTAATAGAGAGTGAAGTGATGTGCTGTAGACTCATTTACAATATATTTCTTTGAAAATGATTTCCCTTTACTTCTTTGGTGTAAGTCAAGTCCAAGTCTCAGATAAGTAACTTTGATCAAGGGTGCACAGAGAGGAGATGGGCCACCCAACACGGGGTCAACATTGACACTGGTTCACACACTATCCCTTTCATTTCAGGACAGTGGTAGGAGAGTAGGCCTACTAGTGTCCTTCTTGTTTGTCAAAATTGTGACCTGTTTTGGACTGAAGTTTCTGGGGCCCATCAGTGGAGTTGCTTTTTAGTGCCCACTAGTGAAGTTGATTCCTGGGGCCCACCAGTGTAGATGATTCTTGGAGCCCATCACTGTAGATGATTCTTGGGGCCCACCTGTGAAGTTGCTTTTCACCCCACACCTGCTGCAACTTACTGCACATACTGCACATGCCCCTCCTTTCCCTGCCTTTCTCCCTTAGGCTATGTTCACATGATGTACTGCGGCGCATACAGTACGCCCCACAGTACATCATGTCTTTCGGGAGCTCGCGCTGATACGCGCGTATTCCCGCGACGCAGTGTGGGAGGGGCCGTTTTGACATTTATTACTCGTGGTACGTATTCGCCGCAAGTAATTGACATGTCACTTATCATCCCGCGCGTACAATACAATTATAATTGTATGAGCGGGGAGAGAGGGCGAAATCAATAGTTCTCTATGAGAACTATGGATTACCGTAATTTCGGCGCGCATCTCGTCCGTATTAGAGCTCAAATACGGCGAAATTCGTGCCGAAATTACCCCGTGTTAACATACCCTTAAAAGCAATTCCATGCATGCCATGCCCAGGGGACCACTGGGGATTTCCATGCTCTCCTGTTTATCAATTTAAGCCTCATAGTGACACCTATAGAGTGCAAAAACCATGTAAATGCCTCAATGGGCTCAGAAAGTAGGGATAAACTGAGCTAGTGCCCCTATTACCTATGGATCCAATTTCAGCACTGGGGGTCCCTCTTCAGTACTAACCACTGATTATGATGTAATAATTCTCTCTTAATGATGGCAATTAAAACACCCATATAAAAGACTATATAACTAATATCCTGGCTATAATTATTCATTTATAAACAAAACCCTTGTCTTTTTGGATATTTGGACTCATAAACACTATAGAGCACCACATTCTGAGGCATAACATCCTGGAGGCCTCCTTTCCACAAAGAATACACCTGTAGGGCTGAAATAAGCCTCTCTATGGAACCCATGGTGCCTTTTCCAGCCATACAGATGTCTTCTATGTTGTATATTTTGTGTCCTTCTTGTAGTTATATAAGATAGAAGACGTTTTCAATATGTTACCTGGTCAGCACCTTTACAGCATTCAACAAGTATCAAGGTAATAGTAATTTATTATTGCTGCTCTTATTTTATTGTTTTTTTATGTGTGGGTTATATGCCAGATGCCATTTGTATACCCACACAGGTTTGTGACAATGCAAAGTTTGGGCTGTATTGCAGGAATACATGGCACATCTTATGTTATTTATACACAAAATCTGGTTGTTTTATTTCATCGACGGATGGTACTGTATTATTTTAGGTATATTTTAACTATGAACCACATGCTGGCATTTTGTTGTATTGCATAAAGTATTATGTTTTGTGTACATGTTGCATTCAATTCTGTGTCCATTTTGTTGTATTAACCTCAAATTTATTAATGACTTGTGCAATATTTTGTTGTACTAATCTCAATACTATGGATATTTTGTGTGCAATTTGTGGTATTAACCTCAATATTATGTATATTTTGTTGTATTAAATATAATATTATCAATGTTTCATGTACATGTTGTGTAACACACAATATTATCAATCTTTTGTGTATGTGTTGTCACATTAAACACAAAATTACCAATATTTTGTGTAATGTTGCATTAAATACAATATTATCAATGTTTTGTGCATATTTTGTTGTATTAAACATATCAATGTTTTGTGCATATTATGTTGCATTAAACACAATATTATCAATGTTTTGCGTACATTTTGCTGTATTAAACATAATATCAATGTTTTGTGCATATTTTGTTGTATAAAACACAATATTATCAATGTCTTGTGCATATTTTGTTGTGTTAAACATAATATTATCAATGTTTTGTGTACATTTTGTTGTATTAAACATAATAATATCAATGTTTAGTCTAAATTTTGGTGTATTAAACACAATATTACCACTGTTTTGTGCATATTTTGCTGTATAAATCTCAATATTGTTGATGTTTTATGTATATTTTTTGTATAAAACACAATATTATCAATCTTTGTGTATATGTTGTTGCATTAAACACAATATTATCCATTTTCTGTGTCAATGTTGTTGTATCACACACAATATTATCAATGTTTTGTATAATGCTTTTGTCTTGAACACAATATTGTCAGTTTCCTGTGTACATGTTGTGCTATTGGCATGGTGATATTTTGTGTTACCTACAAGTGACACATGCTGATGAGACCCGGCGTATATATTAGATGATTACCATAGGAAACTTTGCATTAGTGTGTTGTGTCTGGGATATATTAAAACATTCAATAGGTGTTGTTTCTGTGTAATATTGATTGTGCACCAGACACTGGGATGTATACCTGTGACTCACTGTACAGTGTGACTAAGTTACATGGCTTGTAACATGCACTATATATAGGGTTGACTATAGCAATGCAGTAAATGCTGCAATTCTGTGACTAGCCTCTTATTATGTGGCACATGTGCTCGGAGCATTGTACCATATTTCATAAGCAGCTTTAAGTGCACATGCTTAGAGAATGTATGACTCTGGCATAGAAGGTGCCATGCACAATGTGTGTTCTAGTCCTGACACATGCAGACATGGTTGGGTGGCACGGTGCCCTGCATGGCTTTTACAGGAAGTTATTGTGTCTTAAAATGTTTACAAGAAATTGTGACAGCAAAATTTATGACTCAACCTCCCTCTGGTTTGTGCACTTTTAAGGGATGTAACCTACCCACCCACCTACAGCAAGCAATATCCATGCAAATCTGAAGAAGCCTATACATATCAGCAGCAGCATCAATAGCATTGAAGGAGCCATCAGTACACATGTGCTTCTAGTCCAAGTGAACATAGACACCTATTCTGTCCACACAGACACAGCTCTGTTCACAGACACATCCCTCCCTGTGCCTGCTTGCACATAGTCCTACCTTGTCAGCCTCTGGTCTCCTGCCTTGGGCTCCTACAGTTGGGGACTAGCAGACAGGTTGCCTCTTGCACACCCAGCTGGCAGGCTCCCATTCCATGCTGTGATCCACAATGAGCATCCAGCGCTGTCTGGGAAGGGGGACTGGGAATGTGCAGGAGACACAAGAAGCCGGGCTTCAATCCCCTCTCCTGCTCTCCCCTGCTGGAGACTCTGGGAATGCACAAGGAGAGGAGCAAGATGTGAGACTTGCTTACTGCTCACTGAGCTGGGCTGGAGGAGGCCACTAAATCCTGTAGGGGGGATCTGATTGCTAGGAAATCCCTTAACTGGCACCAACTCAGTGGATCAGCTGTGAAGCCCCCCTGGTCCATTAACTCCTTTATTGGTCACTGTGTATGGATTAACTCTTTAGTTACTATAGAGCCCTGCGAGACGTTTGGCAGCAGTGAAATCCTGGCCCCTATGGAGTGGCTTGGTTAAGTATTGCTTTTTGATCACATTAGGTGGGGGCGATCGCCTTTTCCTCTTGCTTATTCCACACCCAATTGCACTTCTTTCTTAGGTAAATTTCTCGAAGCATCAATGGCTTTTTGTGTGTGGTCCTTCAAGACATCATAGAACAGACATGACTTCATCTGGTGGGTCACATAGGGATATCAGTGATCAGCAATAGGGCTGCTGGCCATTTTGATGTGGCCCTCATCTCCAGGGATGTGACCTCCTTAATCCTGGTTTGTTTCTTTGTACCAGTGCACTGAGGTCTCATCTACTAAGACAAAACCCTGAAAGAACTCAGCTTCTCCAAAGGCGGAAAACCTTGTATCGAAGAAAAGGGGGGAGCGGGGACGTGTGGAGTTTGCCAAGGACAGAGTGACATCCTACACTGCTCATTGCCCTTAGGAAGCAAATGCAACTTTGTGTGGCAAGACTGCTACCTAACGTAACCCTTGCCTGCCCAGCATAGCTTGTACGTACAATAGTCTGGAAGGCTTTTCTCCCAGTTAGGAGGCGATTTATCACTGTGCTTAGCTGCTGGGGATTTTACTTGGTCTTTTTTTTTGTCATGGGTTACATAAAATCATATTAGGATTTTGCAGATTATACATTACCGAGATTTAAAACCACATCTCCTCCAGCTTCCGGGACTACAGATCCCAGAAGAAGAATTGCAAATGGGGCTAAGTAATTCTTTGAAATATCTCTTCTCTATTGATTCTCCGTGAATCTGAAGAATCAATTCTACCATCTCCACATCTAAATTATCTTGTTAGTCTCCATCCAATACAGGAACAGCTACATTTTAGTTAATTTAAAGTTAATTCAGTGAAAATTAAAATAGTGGCACATCCAGATGGATATTAGGGAGCATCTAGGGTGTGTTGTGACACGCATGTTGGGGGTTATGGTACTGGGCGGAGTGCAGATGTTGGGACTTTTAATCTATCAACAGGTAAAGATCTGTGGAATGATTGCTATGGATTACAAATCATGGCAATGCAATTAAAGCTAATTGTTCAGATTTGGTGATCGAACATACATGTATTTCAATTGCTTGACTGGCAGTTCCCCAATATGATTGGAGTAATTCCCTTCAGCAGCCGGGTGCTCTGATAATCATATGTGCGCTTTGGAATTTTTTCGGGTACTATCATCTTCTAATTGTATTTCTAAGATATGTTTGTGACAAAATGATTTGTAGGAATCCATTTGTGGGACCTCTGAAGAACAAAGGAGCAAATGGACTGAGCCCCCATTTGGCTTTCTCCCCATTCTTTAGTTCTTTTTCTTCACTCATTTTGCAGGGAAATCCAAAAATGGTAAAAAAGCCACAATGCTTAAGCAGGTATTCCCACCTCATTGATTAGCTTTTAACATGTAGGCAAAGGTAAATAAACATCTAGTTACTGACCACCTCTCTCTTCTCTAGCAATGGCCGGGATGGTGACATTACTTCATGTGTCTTAGCAACAGCATAGCAGCTCACTTCTCAATCTCTGATCTAATCTTTCTCACTATGAAAAACGTTAACTCTGAGGGTATGTTCACGCGGCTTATTGCGGAGCGTATAGTAAGTGCCGCAATACGCCGGGTGTTTTGGAACCACGCACTGATCAACGCGGTATTCCAAAGCAGAGGGGGGGATGGGAAGCAGCTGGCCCGATAGACATTAATTGTCAGCGGCGTGTATTCGCCACTAACAATTGCCATGTCAATTCTTCCCCCGTGCCTACAATTCGGGGGGACGACGTGTAATCCATAGCTCTCCATGAGACCTATGAATTACCGTAATTGTGGCATGCATTAATATGCGGCGAAATACGTGCACAATTACGCGCATAAATAAGCTGTGTGAACATACCCTGAGGCTATGTCTACTCTGCACAGAAAAATGTCTGTTTTTTCAGCATATTTCGTTTTCTAAAACCGCTGAAAAAACTACTGAAAACAGCTCCCATAGTCTTAGTAAAAACGTCCTGCTGTCTCCGATGAGTGTCTTTTTTCTGCTCGTTTTTGCTGCTGGTTGTTTTTTGAAACATGTTGCAAAAACGACTGAGCAGGGCAGAAAATGAACTATTGGAGTCTACGGCTGTGTCGCCACTGCACAGAAAAAGTCTGTTTTTTCTGTGTTTTTAGTTTTTTTTACAATGCTGTGCATGTCTGCAAAAAAAGTTCCAAAAAACGCTCCTAAAGACACTCCAAAAAATGCAAAACGCGCCACAAAAGGCCGTTTTCTCAGCAGCTTTTGACAGGCAGTGGGCAAAAAACCCTCAGTTTTATGAATGTTTTTAGTATTTGATTTTCTAGTCGTTTTTTGTTCACTGCAGTTTAGACATAGCCTTAGGGCGCATTTACACGGCACAGGACAAATACTGGTCGGTTTGCCAGCCGGTATTTGTCCTGTTTTGCGCCCGTCCCCACGGCCGCGGGGGGCAAGGGTTTTCTCCGCCATGAGCGGAGAAGAGCCCTCCCCCCTCCCATTGAGAAGCACATCTTCCGTCGGTAAACCGGATGTAAGATTGTGCTTCTACAATGTTTTGCCGCCGGACCGCCGGCGGCAAAACCGTCCGACGGCAAAACCTGTACAGTGGGGACTGCTGCACAGGTTTTGCATAGAGCACAATTGTGCTCATTTTCGGCCGGTTTTTCAGGCGGTCTGAAAAACCGCAAACCGGCTGAAAAACCGTCCGAAAAACCGTGCCGTGGGGACATGCCCTTACTGTTTACTGACCAGGGACCAGCCTTGTACCATCCTGTCAGATCCACAGAGCACATATATGTGTTATTACATCACAGATAATAGTCTCACTCATCAGCTAGCAGTGCGTGTTGGCAGCATGTAAGTTTTTTTCTCTCACTAGGAGCTTAATTTCACAAGAAGTACAGCTCTGCAAGCTGACATTTATAGCCAGACTTTCTGCTTGGACAGTGTCATTGTTTTTCACAACCAAATCTATTAGTAATGTCCCTGTAACAAGCTCAGCTAGGAATAGGTGCTAGCAGAGCTGAAATGTCAGTCACTACTGTTGACCCTCCCACAGCATGCACAGGAAGTGTAAGTCCGAGTTCACATGGCTTATTCACGGTGTAATTCACTGATTTCGCCCGCAATTACGCCGTGTGCTCGACACATCCAAGCCCTCACCTCTGCCTGCCGCCTCCACCTGAAAAATATTTCACGCATCCGCCCATTCCTCAACTTTGACGCTACAAAAAAGCTAGTCCATGCCCTTGTCATCTCTCGTCTAGACTACTGTAACACCATTCTCCGTGGCCTCCGAACCGGCACTCTCGCTCCCCTTCAAACCATCCTCAATTCTGCTGCCCGTCTTATCCACCTCTCTCCCCGCTACTCCTCTGCCTCTCCCCTCTGTCAATCTCTTCACTGGCTTCCCATTGCCCAGCGAATTCATTTCAAGTTACTAACCCTGACCTACAAGGCTCTCCATAACCTCTCTGCTCCATGCATCTCTGCTCTAATCTCCAGATACCTCCCCTCACGCAATCTCTGCTCTTCACCGGACCTTCTCCTCTGCTCTCCTCTCATCAGCTCCTCACATAACCATCTCCAAGACTTCACTCATGCTTCATCCATTCTTTGGAACTCCTTAACCCAAAACATCAGACTCTCCCCAACTTTCACCAGTTCCAAAAGCAACCTGAAAACCCATCTCTACACTACACTACACTAACCCCACCACCAGTACACTGGCCCACAAAGATGTCTGCCCCTCACCTTCTGTCTCTCCCCTCCTTCCTTGTAGATTGTAAGCCCTCGCGGGCAGGGTCCTCTTTCCTCTCTGTATCAGTTACTAGTCATTTTTCTTCACCATTGTATTTGTTCAACATTTGTTATGTATGTAACTCCGCTTGAATGTTCAGCGCCCTGGAATCAATGGCGCTCTAAAATAAATAATAATAATATGATTTTTTGGTGATTTAGGCTGATCCGAATCAATCCGAATGCTGATATGTGGATTAAATTTGACCTGAATTCGAAGATCTTCCTGGAGGTCTGACGCTCAGTCATTAGGAATGGATGGCATGTGTTAGCAATATGCAGTCACTTCTGATGATGGGTAAACCTCCGTACCTTGAAATTGTCCAAATAATCTATGTTGATAGCAGATGCTGTGATGAAACAGATCATTCACATGAGATTTCCCTGCAGTTCCCGGCAGCCTTCTGTGTTATTATTGGAACATTATTGTTGCTAAATCAATATCCTGCTAATAACTGTATATTAGAAAATCACCACTTAGGCAATTCCCTCAAATATATATGATTTTGTGAACGCTATAAAGTGTGGTTCTTCCAGACTGTCCGTGGCCAAATAATGCTATAGAGAAACGGAGGTCCACACTTTTACTGGTAAGAAAGGGGTCAAGTGGACTCAGCTTAGTAATTTATAGGGCATTGAGTAAATAGGCTGGGCTTCTTAGATTCCTTGCAGTCTTATTGAACAACCCACATCTCATCATAGAGCCCCCTTCTTATGTCTCTCTAAAAAAACACTAATAGTTGCCTTAAAAGGAACATGTCAGCTGGTATTTGCTACCCTCTATGAGAGCAGGATGTGATAGAGGTTGAAAAGCTGGGCTCTGGGATATATAGGACTTTATGACAGAGGGAGAGAAGCTGAGCTATGTGATATGTAGGGTTATGTGATAGAGGAGAGGAGCTCTGTGATATATAGGGTTATATGATATAGGAGAGAAGATGAGCTCTGTGATATATAGGGTTATATGATGGAGGGAGAAGAGCTGAGCTCTGTGATATATAGGGTTATATGATAGAGGAGAGATTCTGAGCTCTGTGATAAATAGGGTTATATTGTAGAGGGAGAGAAGCTGAGTTATGTGATATATAGGGTTATATGATAGAGGAGAGAAGCTGAGCTCTGTGATATATAGGGTTATATGATAGAGAAGAGAAGCTGAGCTCTGTGATATATAGGCTTATATGATGGAGGGGAGGAGCTGAGCTCTGTGATATATAGGGTTATATGATAGAGGGAGAGAAGCTGAGTTCTGTGATATATAGGGTTATATGATAGAGGAGAGAAGCTGAGCTCTGTGATATATTGGGTTATATGATAGAGGAGAGGAGCTGAGCTCTGTGATATATAGGGTTATATGATAGAGGAGAGGAGCTGAGCTCTGTGATATATAGGGTTATATGATAGAGGAGAGGAGCTGAGCTCTGTGATATATAGGGTTATATGATAGAGGAGAGGTGCTGAGCTCTGTGATATATAGGGTTATATGATAGAGGAGAGGAGCTGAGCTCTGTGATATATAGGGTTATATGATAGAGGAGAGAAGCTGAGCTCTGTGATATATAGGGTTATATGATAGAGGAGAGAAGCTGAGCTCTGTGATATATAGGGTTATATGATAGAGGAGAGAAGCTGAGCTCTGTGATATATAGGGTTATATGATAGAGGAGAGAAGCTGAGCTCTGTGATATATAGGGTTATATGATAGAGGAGAGAAGCTGAGCTCGTGATAAATAGGGTTATATGATAGCGGAGGGAAGCTGAGCTCTGTGATATATAGGGCTATATGATAGAGGAGAGCTGCTGAGCTCTGTGATATATAGGGTTATATGATAGAGGAGAGTAGCTGAGCTCTGTGATATATAGAGTTATATGATTTGGAGAAAGATTTCTGCGTAAAATGCTGAGAAAATATTGAATGGATTTTTGAGAGAAAATAGGAGTCCTGTTTACCCCGCCCACATAAAGTGACTGACAGGTTGCCTTGTATCAGTGTCTATACAAAGCTAACTGCCTACCACTATGTGGGGGGGGGGGGGGGTGTGGAGGGTCTGCAGTACTTTCAGTTTCACTTCACAGATTTTCTCTGCTTTACTCAGATATCCTGCTTCATATCACAGAGCTCAGCTTCTCTTTGTCTATCACACTCAGAAAGGGGGGCACACACCACCTGACAAGTTCTCTTTAAATCAGCCAAAAATCATCTCTGATCATGCCAGTAACAATAACCCTTAGGGGCTGTTCACGCGGCTTATTTTGGGCACGGATTGCAGCCGTATTGCGTGGCGTACTGCGCTGCAATACGGCTGGAATCCGTCCCAGCCATTACGTAATCCACAGTCCTCATAGGGAACTATGGATTCCGTCTCTCCTCCCCACTCGGCGAAAACGCCGGGCGGGGAGAAAGTGACATGCACATTATCCCGGCGGGATACGCGCCGTGGATAATGAAAGTCTATGGGGCCGGTGGGCAGTGACCCCACCCCTTATTCAAGCCGTAATTGCGGGCGAAATCCGTCCCGCAATTGCGGCTTGAATAAGCCGTGTGCACCGGCCCTTAGTTGAGGATAGACTGAGGGGTTTTCTGTCTTTTAGGGCTAATTTATGTCTCCACAGGACTTCAACCTCCTTGGTCCAGTGACTGGGATTTCTGCAACTGAATTCACATATGTTGGAAATTGTGGATTTCAATCTATGGCAAATATGTGACTTATTTCAGATGGATCCCGAGTAGAAAGGATTAACACCACTAATGACTAATACTTGAGCGGATCCACAGGGTCAGCAGCTCAGATTTCTGCTATATACACATATCCTGATTAATAATCCACTTGTGAACATCTCCTTGAAGATATTCGGTTGGGTATTGAGGATATTTGGTTGGGTATTGAGGATATTTGGTTGGGTATTGAGGATATTTAGTTGGGTACTGTGGTGCTCCTAGAGCTGTCACACGTTGTAGCAGCCTTTTCTGTATCATCAGATCGTGTTCTCTATATTTTTTCGTTGTTTGCTACATTCTGAATTGCAGCTTGGCATTTAATGTCCTCATCTCCAATCCATACCGTGAAATTGAAATAATACTTCAAATTTCGTAGCTATATGTAGAGGATGATGGTGACAAGGACGGATAACATACCGTGCAGGACTCTGGACTTAATCACAGCTGGCCTGACATTGAGCCAGCTGGGTATAACATTCAAAGTTGTAGGTGTTCCTGATACTGAGATGTCTGCCTTTATGTATGGACACAGAACACCTGTGTATTCATTGCAGTCACACCGGAGTGATAAAGTAATGCTTAGACTCACCATCTGCATAGTTAGTTGTTTGGGTAGATCAGCTTGTCAGGGCTTAAATTTAGAGATAGCATCAAAAATGTGTATAGAGAAGGATCACTCACATTTTTTTATAATGCTCTGTGTACATGGCCATAAATAAGAGCCATGTAATTGTAAAGTGTTGGTGACAAGGACACCATTAATGTACGTGGGGTGTGATGTTGATTGGGCCCAACAGTGGTGGTATGCTGGAAGTTGTAGTATGACCAGAACATAAGGGTGCTTTCACACGGTGCGTTTTTGATGCTTTTTTTGGATGCGTTTTTTGTGCAACAATGTATATCATTAATTGCTGTGTCTTTCTGCACAAAAAACGCATCCAAAAAACGCATCAAAAACGCACCAAAAACGCACCGTGTGAAAGCACCCTAAGGACCACAGAGACAGTAGCAGGTTGGGGTTCCAATAAGTGATCTAAAGATCACTGATACAAATCCCCTATGGGGAAAAGTGAAAAAAGGTGAAAAAAGTAAAAAAAAAGTTAAAAAAGTAAAACACAAACACAAAAAATAAAGACACGTACACCGCCTTTTTCCACTTTACAAACACCAATCGCTCCAAAAAAGATAAATATAAATAAATAAAGTACACATATTTTATATCACTGCGTGTGTAACAAACTACCATATAAATGTCATTAACCCGCATGATGAACACAGTAAAGAAAAATCACAAAATTGCGATTTTTGTTCATCCAGCAGCACATAAAATGGAATAAAAAGCGATGAAAAACTCATATAAACGCCAGAGTTGTACCAAGTAAAATGTCAGTTCATCCCACAAAAAAAGCTCTTACACAGCTCTGTATACAGAAAAATAAAAAAGTTATGGCTTTTAGAAGATAGCGATTCAGAAATATTGTTTTACACAATAAAAACACTTTTTTTTAATGCGTTTAAACATAAAACACTATATATATTGGCTATCACCGTAATCGTCTCGACCCATACATATACAAATAAAAAAGTTATGGCTCTTAGACTATGGCGATGCAAAAACGTGTTTTCCTTTTTGAATAAAAGTGTTTTTTTGTGTAAAATCAGTAGCATAAAGTTAAAAAAAATACAAATTGGGTGTTGCTGTAATCGTATCAACCTGCTAAGTAAAGTTAGCATGCCATTTGTACTGCACAGTGACCGCTGTAAAAACACACTACTAGGATTGCTGTGTTTTGTTTCCAAATAATGGTACCAATAAAAACATCAGCTCATCCTGAAAAAAACATGCCCGCATACAAGCTCTGCATACAGAAAAATAAAAAAAGTTATGACTGTCAGACTATGACGACATAAAAATGCAATTTTTTATAAACATAAAAAACTGTATAAAATGTATACCATTTCAATTGTACCGACCCACGTAGTAAAGTCATCCTGTCACTTATACTGCATGGCGGAGGCTGTAAAAATGGAGCCAAAAACAATGGTGGGACTGCGTTTTTTCCGCCCATTTTCATGGCCCAATGCAAAAAAACTATGGAACACCCGTGCGCCCAAAATGCACAATACACCCATAGATGAGATCCATGAGGGGTGTTGAATCCAAAATGGGGCTACTTCTGAAAGGTTTCACCTGTTCTGCTACTTTGGGGGCTTTGTAAATGTAACATGGCACCCACCAAAATCTGCGTTCCAAAAGCCAAATAGCGCTCTCTACCTTGTACGCCTTGCCATGCTCCCATACAGCAGTTTACACCCACATATAGAGTATTGCCAAATTTAGAAGAAATTGCTTAACAAAATTTGGGATGTTTGGGAAACATTTTCAGCTAAAATTACAGATTGTTGTAAAAAATATTTTTTTACATTTGCAGAGCTTAACGCTAAAAAAAAATTGTGAAACACCTGTAGTGTCTAAATACTTACTGCACCCCTGGATATATTCCTTAAGAGATGTAGTTTCCAACATGGGATCTTTTTAGGGGTGCTAAGATTTAGCACCTTAGGGAGTCCGTAATGTAATGGCGCCTAAATAAAATTGTATTGAAAATGAGTCCGGGAGTCCAGTAGGTGCTCCTCCTATTCTGAGTCCTGTGGTTGAGCCAAATAGCGCACTAGGGCCACATATGGGAAATCTCTAAAAACGGCACAATCTGGGGAATTAATGTTGAGTTTCATTTACCTGGTCACATTTACCGTGTTCCAGTGAATAATGGATAAAAATTGAAGATCTGCAAACAAATGGAAATTTTGAATTTTACTACACTTTGCTTTAATTTCTGTGAAATACCTTCCTAATTGCTTTTTTAAATACTTTAAGAGGTCTAGTTTCTTTGGTGGGGTCATTTATGGGGGTATCTAACAGACAGGCCCCTAAAAGGAACTAAAAAAAATCTACTTTGCAAATTTTCTTAAAAAATGTGAAAAATTACTACTAAATTTTTAAGCACCCTAATATCATAAAAAAAAGACATTTAAAAAATGAGGCCAACCTACATATATGGTAGATGCTAGTTATAAACTATTTTGAGTGGAATAAGTGTCTTTCACGCAGAAATTTTTGAACTGTGAAAATGGCAAATTTTTACAATATTTTGATATTTTTCACAAGTAAACAAGGATTGCATGGACCAAAATTTCTCACTAACTTATAGCACAATGTATCATGAGAAAGCAATCTCTGAATCACATGGATAGGTAAAAGTATCAAAAAGTTATTCTCACATAAAGTGTCAGCTTTCAAAAATGAGGGAAGGTCAAGACTGGCTGTAGCGGTAAGGGGTTAAATGAATAAACTGCAATTTTTACTGTCTCTTTCCCACAGAATTATATATAAATCTGTCTTGCTCTTCCTGTAATATAACCTGCTACCAGCAGATCAGGAAGCATTTTCAATGTGACAGGTTCCCTTCTAAAGCACCACTACCCTACTATCACTAGGGTAGCATTATCACTAAAACACAAATAATACATGCATGAACAGGTTCTATCTATCTATCTATCTGTCTGTCTGTCTGTCTGTCTGTCCGTCCGTCCGTCCGTCCGCCCCCCCGCCGTCCGTCCGTCCGTCCGTCTATCTATCTATCTATCTATCTATCTATCTATCTATCTATCTATCTATCTATCTATCTATCTATCTATCTATCTATCCATCCTAATGTTTGGTAGTGGCTAGATGGCCTGTTTATTGTTTGTTTTCATTCCTGTGAATCTGTGCCTGAGAATAAAGCTCCCTGAGGCCAGTTTAAAACTATTGCCCTGGTGTGGGAGTGATCCGTGAGCTGAAAGACCTCGGGACTGGCCAAGATGGCGTCCAAACGAGAGTGATGTCTCACAATATACCTGTATATACTTGAGTATATGCTGAGTTTTTTCAGCACAAAAAAAGCTGAAAAAGCCCTCCTCGGCTTATACTCAAGTCAGCTGTTGGCGTCCGGGCGCTGCCATGGCCCAGGCGCCGGCAGTGATACTTCAGCCATATGCACCTCTTTTGGGAGCGCATAAAGCTGACACTTGAGTCAGCCCACCGCATCGTTCCTCTGGGAGCGCATACAGCTGAAGACACTATAGCGGAGCAGAGAGCGAGTGCTCCCTACTCCACAGAGGACTGCTCTGCAGAGTATCCGGCACAGTTGGTGTGCTATGTCATCACGCTGCCTGTGCAGCCTGATGACAGCATGCCCCCTGTGTCGGGAAGAATACGGAGCGCCTCGGAGCAGCGGAGGAGAGAAGTGAGTACTTGTATTTTTTAATTTAAAAAAACAAACCCTGCCTATACCTGCCTATGGGGGACATATACCTGCCTATACCTGCCTATGGGGGACATATACCTGCCTACACCTGCCTATGGGGGAAATATACCTGCTTATACCTCCCTATGGGGGACATATACCTGCCTATACCTGCCTATGGGGATATTAAACTGCCTATACCTGCCTATATAATTTTATTGGCATCCATTTTTATTTTAAATTTACCAGTAGCCGCTGCTTATACTCAAGTCAATAAGTTTTTCCAGTTTTTTATGGTAAAATTAGGTGCCTCGGCTTATATTTGGGTCAGCTTATACTCGAGTATTTAAGGTATATGAATATATATATATTCTTTCCAGTAAGATCAAGAAGGTTTTTCTTCAAATCTTAATATGTGCTTGTGCATAGTCCCTTAGGACTCATTCATCAGGCAGGACTATGTGGACAGATCTTGTACGGCAGTGCATGCTCCACAGTATGGAGCAACACAGCTCCACTAGGTGATGTATTTATAAGGATATTCTACCCTAGATGCAATTAATAGATATGACGTATGATGTCTTGTTTTCATTGAAAAATATCACTTGTAAAGTCCTTGAGTTGTCTTTTTCTGTCAGAATCATACAAAAAGATTTCTTGTATATATGTTTATGGGAAGCACATTGACATTAAAATTGCTGTTACAGTTCCTATAGGAGTTGTCATCCAGTTCACCCAATCTGCTTGTCTCCATAGCATTGCATACGTAGGCAGATTTTTCTTTCAATAATCTGTACACATAAGTGACCTCCCCTGTAGGACAACCCTTATCTTCTCTGCCAGAATTCAAAGGGCCCTATAGCAAAATGAAATTATCCTCCCCACCTACTGTAATGACAGAAACTGAAACGGCAGCATAAGTAGAAATAAGTAAATCTAAAAATAATACCGCCATATATCGGGGATCCCACATAGTGGTGCTTCTGTAAATACCAGAAAGTTACCAACTTGTCATTTTCTACAAAAAGGCACAATGTCTTTGCCCCTGAGCAGGGCCGCCATTAGGGCAGTAGATGCAGTACTCCCGTACGGGGCCCGGTCTATCTGTTAAGCAAGGGAGGGTGGGCCGTCGCTATCGGCAGGTACCACCCTGTTGCTTCACAGTAATGGCAGAGAGAACAGGATGTCTGCAGGCCTGTTCTCTCTTCCATAATTGTATGCACGTCCTTGCGATGAGCATACAATTAAGATGAAAGGTGGGGCAGGGAGAGCTGTGCGCTCCCTTCCCCCATACATGGCTGTGCAGGCAGCGCGAGGAAGTGATGTCATCGTGCCTCCTGCCAAGCTTCCTCTCCTAGGCCCCAAGCTTAAAGCAGCAGGTTTGGGGCCGGGAGCAGACAGAGATGCCAGGGAATTGCGGACAGGTGAGTACTTACCTACAGGGGGCTCTAGCCTTCAGGGGCCCTAAGCTACCTACACGGGCCCTAAGCTACCTACAGGGGCTCTAAGCTACTTATCCTACATGGGTCCTAAGCTTCCTACAGGGGCCCTATGCTACCTAACCTACACAGGTCTAAAGCCACCTAACTTACATGGGCCCTAAGCTACCTAACCTATAGGAGCCCTAACTACATACAGTGTTCCAAGCCACCATGACCAACAGGGGGCCCTAAGCTACCTAGCTACCTTCAGGGGGTCCTAAGCTACCTAGCTACTAACAGAGGGCCCTAAGCTACCTAGTTACCTACTGGGGGCCTTAAGCTGCCTAGCTTCCCACATGTGGCCCTAAGCTATCTAGCTACCCACAGGGGACCCTAAGCTACCTAGCTACCCACAGGAGGCACTAAACCTCACTACCACCCAGGGGCCCCAATTTACATAGCTACCACCTGAGGGTCCCAATATACGTGGCTACCACCCGTGGCCCCAATGTACCTAGCTACCACCCGGAGGCCCCAATGTACCTAGCTACGCCCCGGGGACCCCAATGCAGTGGGGGGCAGATGGGGTTGGAGCAATGGGTGGGTGGGGCAGCTGGGGGGGCCCATACGCTCCAGCTGTATGGGACCCCAAAATTTCTGATGCTGGCCCTGTCCCTGAGTGAGACTCTTCAATCTTTGGCCTCTCAAGAAGCTTCTATGGCTATATAGTCAACAGACACAGCCTACTAGAATTCAGCTAGTACACGCCAGCAGAGAGGGATTTCCATCTACTGGCTGAAAATCTGTCCTTCCAAATGTTACTAATACAGGTGCATGGATTGACATAGTGCAGGACCCAGGGCATAATGTCCACCTCTGTATATAAATAATTAATCGTTCAATTCACTGACAGCAAGAAGAGATCTGTTAGGGCATGTCCCCACTGCATGGGTTTTTGGCCGGTTTTTCAGCCGGTTTGCAGTTTTTCAGACCGCCTGAAAAACCAGCCGAAAATTGCACAATTTGCTCTGGGGGAAAACCCACAGCATCCCCCACTGACGGGTTCCTGTCGGGGGTTTGCCGCCGGGGGCCGGCGGCAAAAAATTGTGAAGCAAATCTTCCGCCCCCGGTTTTTTTATAAAAGTGCTTCCAAGGGAGGGGGGAGGGCTTTTCCCCCGCCATCGCGGGAAAACCCGTCCCCCCCCCCCGGGCCGGGGAGGGGCGCAAAAGGAAAATGCCGGAAAAACCGGGCCGGTATTTGTCCTATGCCGTGTGAACGCGCCCTTAAACATTACAGAATAAAAACAAAGAAATTCTGAAAGCTAGATATTTCACTATGCAAAGAGCATGCTTGCTATTCTTATAACAATACCACTCCTACTTACAGTAAATTTGCTGTAAACGTAGACCTTTTCTAAGTATTTATGATTATGCTGCAGTGAATAGATTACATGGCTGGATCATTGCTTGATGAGGGGTTTTAATGAATCTTAACCCAAAAAGAAGCTCTAAAGGCCTCCAATAAAATGGTTAAAATATGTATTTTTGCCAATTTATGTTGCAAACAAGTCATATTTATGTATCGTGTTCACTTTTTTCATGGGCTACTTTACATATAGTCAGCTATTAAATTAGCTGGATCATTAAGCAAATCATCCTGCTGGCTGTGAGACTGACTGCAGCAGATTTAGTTTTTTTTTTTCTGCTTGTATATTAAGGCTTTTTAATGAATAACCAGAATTATTTTAAATATACCCCCGCACGGGTTTTTGTATTTCAAATAACTTTCTACAAAAACAGACGTGCAATGAATTTAAAACACTGTTTCCTTCTGTGCACCATTACAACTTCTTGACGTAAAGGGGTCTTCCTATGATAGGTTGTCTACATGGGTATAACTGTAGCTGCAGCTGCCACAGCGCCATAGGGGGCCCAAAAGCTTGAGGGACAAAACAATTACTTTTTTGTGGGGAAGGGGTTTTTTTTCTCCTATCTAGCACTACTTCTTCACTGTAAGAACTGTAAGGGTATTTTCACATGGCTTAACTG
This sequence comes from Phyllomedusa bahiana, assembly GCA_025379985.1. NCBI lineage: Eukaryota > Metazoa > Chordata > Amphibia > Anura > Hylidae > Phyllomedusa > Phyllomedusa bahiana. The sequence continues at coordinate 73,631 of JAODAL010004476.1, read as the reverse complement.
TATGATCGGAGCGTACTCCCGCGGTGAATAAATGACTGCATTGTTGCGCACATAAGCCCCGGAAATAAAGACATGTCAATTATCCCCCCGTGCATACAATACACGTATTTTCCCGGGGAGAGGATTCCCTAGGGAAAATTGTGGATTACCGTAATGTTGGGGGCCCATTTTCGCTCGTATTAGGGCGCAGAAGCTCTAAAACCGGGAAAAATTGTTCCCAAAAAAACCGTGTGAATTTAAATCTGTGGAAAGCCTTCCGAGGACTGGTTACAGCAGAAAACTTAAAAAATTTTTAAAACTTAAACGAAAGAATATTAATGCGATGTGCAAATGAAAAAATTCGGGATCCTGGCTGGGGGAGGCTCCGGGGGTCAGAGTTTGGGTCCCCCTGGGGCAGATTTTTTTGCCTTTGTGCTTTTCAGGGCAAAAAAAGGGGGGGGGTTAACCCTTGTTTTTAAAATTTTTCCCCACCTTTGGTTAACTTGATACACTTTTCTTTTTTTTAACCGTACTAGGGAACTATGTATTGGGTTCGTGACCATGGCACTTTTTTTTTATACTTTTTAAAATAGCTACAAAGCGTCAGTATGCCCCCCCCTTCCCCCTTCCTGTCTTAAAAGGTGGGGGGGTCCCAAAAATTTATTTTGTTTGAGGCATAATGAACGAGTTTTGCCCGTGGTTTTTCCAGCACCCTATTATGTTTGCTTGCATGCTGGGGGTTCATTTCTTTTTGTTTTAAAACAGTGGGGTTGCAGGGGAAAATAAAGGGGTTTAAATTTTAAAAAATAAATTTTATATAAATAAGTATAAACAACTATAAAACAATTTTCTATGTATTATACCTCTAAACCAGTGCTGGACTGGAAATAAAAAGAAGCCCTGACACAAAACCCCCTATCAGCCCATATAAAATTTCCTCTTCCAAAATTTCCCTTGGTCTCTCACCCGGGCTTTCTAAAATAAATAGCACTATAACCACAAGCAAGAAAGTAAAAGTGGCACAGAGAAACCAGTAATCACAGGGTGTGCACTCACTTTACGATCAGGGACAATTGAATGCTGCCACTTAAGAAGCGCTAATATAACCTACAATACCGTCATATGAGACCACATAGTGATCTGATCACCGGCAGTCACATATCACCGGTGGTCAGATCACCATCACATGACACTGAATACAGCACTGATCCAGCACAGAAACAAAATAACCTTTGATATCAGGGACTCACAGGAGATGTCTTCTCTGATGGGAGTTGTTCTCTTCTTCTCCATCCGGCCCAGACCGTCATGACGTCTTCTGTGATAAGTTGTTCTCTTCTCTGATGAGTTGTTCGCTTCCCATTTTTTCTCTATTTGGCCCAGAACACAATGACTTCTTCCTCCAGCCACTACTTGTCTCTCTAGAATTTACCACACAGACATCTTAGACCCCTCTCTTTTCCAGCACTTCCCTATCAATTCCCACCTTTATACAAACTCGTCATCTATAGCACACCAAACAGTAATAGTGCCCCATTTGGGGAAAACAGTAATTGTACCTCAAACACCGAAAGTGGCCCCCAGACAATTTTAGGGCCGCCATTTGTGCCACCAGTAGGTAGGTACACACCCAAATAGTAGGCAGCCCCCCAAATTAGGCAGGCAGATCGGTAGACACTCTTTTTAGGAATTTTAAAAAGTCAGATAACTGGCAGATATATAGGTAGACCTTCTTAGGTAGCCTCAGCTGAGCGCTCCAAGCCAGTGTAATGGTGGCTCACCAGGAATCTGCTCTTGATAGTAATACAGCTACTAAACAACACTACTGTACACTGGCTGGGGCCCCCATAATCGTGGGGCCCCTGGGCAACTGCCTAGTGGGCCCACTGAATAAGACAACAATTATTATTTTCTTCCTGCTCGGGACATTGTTTTAGTACTCAAGACAATGTAATGATAATGCTGAAGGAACCATATAATAATTAATGTGAATTTGTGGCACTGTAGGAGATTAGGGCCACTAATACCGTGTTTCCCCGATAGTAAGACACTCCCGATAGTAAGACGTAGCGGTGTCTTAGGGAGGTCGCCTAATGTAAGACGTACCCCGAAAGTAAGACGTAGCGCGGCCTGATGACGTCACTGCCTGTGCCGGGATGAGCGCGCGGGAGGCCGGAGCAGCGAGGAGGCGGCGCGGCGCGGGAGACGGAGCAGCGGGGAGCCAGGTAAGTGTTTTTCTGCCTACAGCTGGCCCTATACCTGCCTACAGCTGGCCCTATACCTGCCTACAGCTGGCCCTATACCTGTCTACAGCTGGCCCTATACCTGCCTACAGCCGACCCTATACCTGTATACAGCTGGCCCTATACCTGCCCTATATTAGACATACCCCGAAAGTAAGACATACTGGGACTTTTGGGGTAAAAAGAATGTAAGACGCTGTCTTACTATTGGGGAAACACGGTAGTTCAATAGTTCAGCAGCTGGATTGTCTACGTTCTGAAAGAAGGTTTTCCAGTTCCGACAATCACTCTTTCATAGTGTAGAAAATGTCGTCAGTCTACAACCTTAATTGTTGCTATTTAATATTTAAAGCATACTGATATTTTTAAATGATCTTTCAGGATACATTGTCATTGTGGGTGTACATGAGGAATAACTGCATTTCTGGTCATTATATAACTTGGGCGACATATGTGAATGGGGCTGCCCAAGAAGTCTGGCGTCTTTTCAGCCCGAGAACTAGCACAGCCCCGTTTGCTATATTTTTAACCAGGCGTACTCCAATATCAGGCCCATTACAGAGCACCTGCGGCACTTTGTAATGCGCCTGAGATCAAGGGGAATGGGCATGGAGGCGTGTCGCCCTACAACCGTATAAAGTGTAAGGCAGCAGCTGGGAAGGTCTGCAATGGTGTCTATATCCCAGCCAGGTTCTGGGCATAGACCTGGAGGAGCTCAGAAACATGTCACCAAAGTAAGGAGCCTTGGTGAAGTGGAAAGCCGAGTAAATAGGTGTCAATGGCATCAGGCTGTTGACACACGTTTAATGTAGTGTCCAGTATGACTTCCAGCCATTAAAGGATGGCTTTTCATTGGGAGTAAGCAAAGAGTTGGGTGGGTGCTTACTCCCCATGTTCCAAGCTTTACACTGGAAGAGGCCAGTGTCTGCTACACCAACTCCACTGTACTACCAAGATGTTAGTGAGGAAACTACACCTGTATAGCTGCACGTTTGTTTTCTACAATAAACATACGGAAGAACCCGTTTGTAGCCTACAACTGCCTCTGTCTCTATGCCTGATGGACTTATGCTGAGATCCCCGAGCCGTGAACACTCACAGAAGCTACACATTTATAGTTCCAGTACGGCAAATCCAGGTGCATTACTGCTGGAACAGGTAAACCACTTTAAAAGTGGTTTACCTAAGCCTGAATTATCGGTTTTGCGCTAGAATGCGCCTGATGTATGACCCGCAATAAACCGGGTACATAGATTCTACACGACTATTGTGCGCGATAAAATTGGTGTCTGGGCGCCAAAAATCATGCATGTCGCCCCTTGTGTCTAGCATTTTTCACCAGTTTTTCCTGTACATGTTCTATCTCAATGGTCATTTTTCCTTGAGCTCATCTCCAGGGTGGGTGGAGACTAGCTTTTAGGATGTCTTCCACACTTAGCACTGACAGAGAGGAGAATATCCTGCTCTGTCACTCTGTAGCACACCCTCAGCAGCAGCAGCATGGGAAACATACAGCAATAATGAAAAGCAAACATTTGCTGGATGCTGCAGAAATGTAATCCTCTACCTCTGTCTCTTTCTAGCAGCTCACTTCTCCTCCTCCCCTCTTCACAGACCTGTTTGGGCAGCTGGTAACCTAAGTCTTCAGTGAGTTAATTGTCTTGTCTCTCAGGATATATTTTGCAGTGAAATGAGAGTGAATGAAAAGTTCAGGAGATGGGAAATGGGGAGAGAAGAAGTGACTCATCTGTGGCGAAAGAAGCATTTTTCTCTAAAAAGATATAAAGTATCCCCACATTTTTTAAAATATTTTATTGTATCTTTTCATAGGACTGTAAAATACTCCGCAGCTCAGGATAGTACTATCGTGGATGGATGTTGGGTGTAGTAGTGAACTGGTGGTAGCATGGTGCACCAACGCTCAATAACTGCAGACAACACAATTTCTCAGGCTTTACTCATGGTGCTCTTCTTATGGACGTTACTTGTAAATAGACAGCATGGCACTCGGCCTTGTGGCATATCTCAGACCCCATCTATTAGACTCTTGACAATCCTCACAACTCCCTTCTCGTTCCACTGTAGTTCAGCTGTGCAAGCGTGGTGGCACTGGTGCTGACCCACATCCCAGTCCAACCATGCAGGGTGCTGGCGCCTGGCGACTCAAGACACACCTTGTCACTCACTGGGGTCCTTTTCTCTTTCGGCAGTCCCCCAAACTGCCCATCTGTATTGCTGTGAGTTATCTGCCTCTCCTTAGTGTCCATTATCTTTTTTCTGTTTCAACCTCAGGTGCTGCAGGTCTCATGGCTCCCAGCCTGCCCTGTCTATTGCTGGCTCATTAGGGGGTTCCCCTTTAGCAGCTGCTCTCAACTGGAACCTACTTAGAGCATACATAACCATAACTAACTCAGATCTGACAGACTCTATCTTATAACTGTGTAAAAGGCCTCAAGCTCTCCTGATTGGCTGCACTGTCTGTCTAACAGCCCAGCTCTCCCTCTCTCTCAATGCTAGCCTGTTAACCTCTTCACCTAATGACTCAGCACCTCTATACATTTTCCAGATCACTAGACTACGATCACTGTACATATACATCCTAGACACGTATACACATCACTAAACAGTATAATACACTATATACATTTGCCCTCTTTTACAGGACAACACTGCAGATTTGACACTTTGATACAATGTAAAGTAGTCAGTGTACAGCTTGTATAACAGTTTAAATTTGTTGTGCCATCAAAACAACTCAACACACAGTCATCAATGTCTAAACCGCTGGCAACAAAAGTGAGTGCAGCCCTAAATGAAAATGGACAAATTGTGCCCAGAGTGTCAATATTTTGTTTGCCCAACATTATTTTCCAGCACTGACTTAACTTTCTTAGGCATGTAGTTCACTAGAGCTTCACAGGTTGCAGCCACTGGAATCCTCTTCCATTCTTCAATGACGAAATAACAGAGCTGGTGGATCCTAGAGACCTTGCGATCCTCCACCTTCTGTTTGAGGATGCCCTAGAGATGCTCAATAGGGTTTAGGTCTGGAGACATGCTTGGCCAGTCCAGCACCTTTACCCTCATTTTCCTTAGCAAAGCAGTGGTCATCTTGGAGGTGTTTTGGGGGTCATTATCATGTTAGAATATTTCACTGCAGCCCAGCGTCTGATGAGAGGGGATCATGATCTGCTTCAGTATGTCACAGTACATGATGGCATTCATGGTTCCCTAAATGAACTTTAGCTCCCCACAGCCGACAGCCATTAATGCAGCTCCAAACCATGACACTCTCACCACAATGCTCAACTGTAGGCAAGAGACACTTGTCTTTGTACTCTTCACCTGGTTGCCGCCACTTACATTGACTCCATCTGACCAAAGAACCTGGTTCCAATAATCCATGTTCTTATTCTGCTTGTCTTTAGCAAACTGTTTGCGGGCTTTCTTGTGCTTCATCTTCTGGGACGACAGCCATGCAGACCAAATTGATGCAGTGTGCAACATATAGTCTGAGCAATGACAGGCTGACCACCCACCTCTTTAACCTCTGCAGCAATGCTAGCAGCTCATATATCTATTACCTACCTATGCCCCGCTACTGCCACTCCGGAGCTCCCTGCTGATTCACTCCTCTTCCCTTCCAGGTTCCTACATGCTACACAGGTTTATGCACCATTGTAAGTGATCAGCATGCAAGCTTCTCCTCTACTGAAGGACGAGAATCCAGAAGTCCAGAGAAGCGTATCGCTGGCATTTCTGGAGCAGCTGCAGGGACAGGTAGGTAAGTATCAGTTTTTTTCTTTGTTTGTCCACTCTGGCCCAAGTATCATGTCATTTATTTTCATTGGTCAACCCCTTTAGTCAATTGTGCACCCCCATAACTCCAAGCAAAGATATCACATTGGAATATCACCGGCTCTGCTACATAAACAGACTCAGCATGGCTATGGTTTATGGCAAATTAAAAGTATAGAATAATTAAAGGCTGATGCATAAACAAACAGCGGAAATTAATTTAATTTTATTTCTAAATCAGCATTTCTGCACATTTTTCTCACAAGATGTGTGATAGCTTTAGGAATGGCAAGCAGTTTGCACCGCAACATAGCGGAGAGGTCGCAGAGAGATCCAGTTCCTGCAGTGGTGTGCTCTACAACTTGTCCTAGATTGGTTGTGCATGTATGAATGACAAAATATGCTAGCTGCTCCACAAAAAGTACATTATGTAGCGTCTCATGAACAAGTGTCTTTCCCTCATGAACAATTTTGACAGTACAGAATGTATTTCTCTGTCTCAGAAAACTCTCTCTCACTGCTCACTGTCTGCCCTGTATCTGTCGTCTCTCACTCATTACTGTGTTGCATGTTATGCAGCCGACTAATGTGTCTTTCACTTGGCATATCCCTGTTTCCCTCTTGGGTAATCATGACTGGACCTTTGGTGTCTTGTCATCATTATGTAGTTGGTGCCTAAACTGACTTTCCACAAAGTCAGCTCTCAATCACTAATCCCTGAAGCCTAATTCTCTCTTTCTGGAAATTGCTGCAGAAATATTTTACAGGGCTGAAAATTGGGGAAGATGAGATTTTTGCTGAACAGAAAATACCAGCTAAGCGAACATGTAACTACTAGGCAACCATTATCAGACTTCATGATACAACTGAAGGGGAAAACACAAATCTAAGAATGAAGACCACTGCACAGTGAAAGTCAAATAGTTCTAGAATGAAATCATGAATTTTATCATAGATAAATAGATGGGTATGTAGGAGATGGATATAAAATAAGATAAATAGTTATCATACAATCATGACTACGCTAATAAGCTGGATTTACATGGTATACAGCTATATAGGTGATGACAGGTATTGGATATTAAATAGATATTATATTGTAAAGGCTGGAGTACTGGATCCTCTGGACCACTGCAAGCAGTGGAAATGGCCACGCCAGGGAGCGGAGTCTAAGTAGGTCCCGGTGTTCACCAGAGCCCACCGCAAGGCAGGATGGGCCTGCTGTGGCGGGAGTCCAACCAGGTCGCTACCTCTAGCGCAACTTGCTTGTGATGGCAGCCAAGGTGCAGCGAGGTACCGAATCATAACACCAAACTCGTAGTTGGAGACAGGCAGGCAGGTCAGGGCAGGCGGCGAAGGTTCGTGGTCAAGAAACGTGGCAAAGGATCAGTAACACAGACGACACTGGAACACACTCTAGAAACGCTTTCTCTACGGCTCGAGGCACAATAGATCCGGCAAGGAAGTGCCGGAGGTGACAAAGTATATGTAGGGTCAGCGGCCGGCAATTAACCAATGACCGGCGCGCTGCCCCTTTAAATCTAAGAGAGCCGGTGCCCACACTCTAGGACGCGCACTGACCGGCAGAAAGAGGCAAGGACACAGGAGCGCAGACGGGTAAGTAGGAACGAGTGCGCCCGCAGCCCAACCCCCCGGCTGCGGGACCAGTTGTTACAATTTTTATGAATATCTTAACAAGGTGGATATAGATAGAGTTTTTTTTTTTAGAATTTTTTATTTATTTATCTTATTTATATTAAAGCGCCATTGATTCAAGGGCGCTGTACATTCAAGGGAAGAGGGGGTGTTTACAAATTTAACATGTCAAACAAAGTACAGTGATAACAAAAAGTGGACAATAACTGGTACAGAGGGAGAGAGGACCACGCCCGCGAAGGCTTACAATCTGCAAGGTAGACAATTAAATAGATTACATTATTATGAAATAAAAAAAGCTAGATACATACAGTATATAGTTACATTGATAATAGACAGAAGGTTACATTAGATAGATAGATAATTAGATATATATATAATCATCATGACATTTGAATATAGTAACAAGCCATATACATATAGATGATAGATAGATAGATAGATAGATAGATAGATAGATAGATAGATAGATAGATAGATAGATAGATAGATAGATGAAGGTAGATAATTATTATGAAATTAGGAATACAATAATAAACTAGATACAAAAAGTAGATAGATAGATATGAGATCATTATCATGAAATCATGAGTACAGCAATAAGCCAGATACATACAATTGATAGGTATATAGATAAATAAATTAAATGACACCAGTAAACAGAATGTGCACAAATAATTAATTTTTAATGGTTTGTCTCCTTTAAAGGTTTCTTTCTAAAAGGTAAAACTGGCCATCCCATATGTTAAAGAAGATTGGGTCCATTGGCTTAGAAGTTGTTGTGCCCAATATTTCACCCTGTTATTACCTATTTAATGTGGCAGATAGATGTCTAGTAACATATGTGAATGAGCTACAAAATGTGGGAGCCTGCAGTGCAGTCATGATGTTCCAGCATATATGACATGGTGTTTTCACAGTAGTCTATGAGTGTGAAAACAGTGCTCTAAATGTATTAGATGTTGTTCCTTGTAGTTTATCACTTACAGTATTAATATTGTCTGATTTACCTGAAATGCATTAGCTGTTTCTCAAGGTTTCTCAGTTCAGACTCTAATTGGATTAACTACTGTACTCAGCAGCAGGGAAACTCCTATCATGAATATGTCTAAATCAGCACATTACAATAGCTGTGGCCAGGCTCTCATCCCTTGTCATAGGAGCAGTGATCACAAATTATATTAATTTGTCATGACAATGCTCTATTGTATTTGTAAATACACTGATTTTTATGTCATTTATAGATACTACTAGTTTTGTCTGATAATAGAGCTAAAAGAAGTTCAATTATTCTTTGGAATTCTGGAAAACTTATAATATATTACGTTTTTACTGCTGTTTAACAACTCCTGCAGCAAATCTCTCATTTGATTGTTGGATTGTTCGGTTTATCTATTTAAAGGCATTTTGCCATCATAGACATTGATGGAATATCAGAAGAATATGTCATCAATGTCAGATAGGTGCAGGTTCCACTTCTGCAATTTGCAATCGCTACACTCAAAACTCCCAATAAAATGAATGGAAAGGGGCGCCACTTGTGCAGTCACTTCTCCATTTAAAACAAGTGTTTTGCAGGCTTGTTCTGGAGATACATGCGGGTTCCAGAGAAGAGACCTGCACCTTTTTGATGTTGGTGGCATATCCTATTGATATGCCATTAATATCTATGATGGCAAAACCCCTTTTAATAAGAACTTTATGCTTCCACGTCAAATGCAATATTTTAGTCTATTGTTTTGGGAACTTTCTAAAATTCCAATTAATAAACTGAGACAATGCAGTTATTTCTTTTATTTAAACCTTGAAGTGCTGTAGTTTCTTGTAGTGATATCTTCAGTGAACGTGGGACAAGAACCATAGCTGCTGGCACAACTAGAGACTGTTTCAACCTGCTATCCTACCCTAAGACTTCCCTAAGATGAAGGGTCTCTGCTTGCTTCTCAGAGAATACATCTGTGAATTGCTGATATGGAGCAGCAGCTTGAAAGACATCAGTGGAAAAGAAGTACGTACCAGATACAGTACCGCAAGACAGCGGGAATGATGGTCTTGTCCCCAATATGGGCCTGTCTGCTAATTGAGCACTGGAGCATGATGCTATAGCCACGAAAGTACCAGAAGCACTCCAGAGGAGACGAAGAAGCAACACCACCCCCTCGGAGACACAGAGATTCAGGACGAAACTGAATACAGTCATAGCCAAAAGTTTTGAGAATGACACAAATATTATATTTTCACATGATCTGTTGCCCTCTGGTTTTTATGTGTGTTTGTCAGATGTTTTTATCACATACAGAAATACAAGTCCAATCATATTATGATTAACAAAAGCTTTTATTGACAATTAGAATGAGTTAATGCAGCAAGTCAATATTTGCAGTGTTGACCCTTCTTCTTCAGGACCTCTGCAATTCTCCCTGGCATGCTCTCAATCAACTTCTGGACCAAATCCTGACTGATAGCAGTCCATTCTTGCACAATCAATGCTTGCATTTTGTCACAATTTGTTGGTTTTTGTTTGTCCACCCGTCTCTTGATGATTGACCACAAGTTCTCAATGGGATTAAGATCTGGGGAGTTTCCAGGCCATGGACCCAAAATCTCTATGTTTTGTTCCCTGAGCCATTTAGTTATCACCTTTGCTTTATGGCAAGGTGCTCCATCATGCTGGAAAAGGCATTTTTGATCACCAAACTGCTCTCGGACGGTTGGGAGAAGTTGCTCTTGGAGGACATTCTGGTACCATTCTTTATTCATGGATGTGTTTTTAGGCAAGACTGTTAGAGAGCCGATTCCCTTGGCTGAGAAGCAACCCCACACATGAATGGTTTCTGGATGCTTTACAGTTGGCATGAGACAAGACTGGTGGTATCGCTCACTTTGTCTTCTCCGAACAAGCTGTTTTCCAGATGTTCCAACCATTCGGAAAGGGGATTCATCAGAGAAAATGACTTTACCCCAGTCCTCAGCAGTCCACTCCCTGTACCTTTGGCAGAATATCAGTCTGTCCCTGATGTTTTTTCTGGAGAGAAGTGGCTTCTTTGCTGCCTTCCTTGACACCAGGCCTTGCTCCATGAGTCTCCGCCTCACAGTGCGTGCAGATGCACTCACACCTGCCTGCTGCCATTCCTGAGCAAGCTCTGCACTGCTGGTAGCCCGATTCAGAAGCTGAAACACTTTTAAGAGACGATCCTGGCGCTTGCTGGTCTTTCTTGGGCGCCCTGGAGCCTTTTTGGCAACAATGGAACCTCTCTCCTTGAATTCCTTGATGTCGCGATAGATTGTTGACTGAGGTGCAATCTTTCTAGCTGCGATACTCTTCCCTGTTAGGGCAGTTTTGTGCAGTGCAATGATGACTGCACGTGTTTCTTTAGAGATAACCATGGTTAACAGAAGAGAAACAATGATGCCAAGCACCAGCCTCCTTTTAGTGTCCAGTGGTGTGATTCTTACTTAATCATGACAGATTGATCTCCAGCCCTGTCCTCATCAACACCCACATCTGTGTTAATGGAGCAATCACTGAAACGATGTTAGCTGGTCCTTTTAAGGCAGGCCTGCAATGAAGTTGAAATGTGTTTTGGGGGAAAAAGTTCATTTTCTAGGCAACTATTGACTTTGAATTGCTGTTAAGCTGATCACTCTTTATAACATTCTGGAGTAGATGCAAATTGCCATTATAAAACCTGATACAGTAGACTTTGTAAAAATTAACATTTGTATCATTCTCAAAACTTTTGGCCATGACTGTAGAGTCACTCAGTCACACACCATTAATGGAAAAGCTAACCAGAAGCTATACAAGCTGGAACACTTGGAGACAATACTTAGAGACCAGAGAAATTCAGGCTGATCCAGAATCCACAAAGACAGAAGCTTGGAACATGACACCAGACAAGGTGCAGAGTTGGACCGGCATGGTCAGACGTGGAGAGGAAGTGTTCACACCTAGGGATGCCTCTCCCACGTAGCCTAGGTGCTGAAATTTTCTGGACGCAATAGACAGTCCATACAGAAGTGTTCACGACTGGCACAGTAGAGGCAAAGATTCTGCTGTCGTTGATGGGACCATTCTTGCATGGGTTCTGCTGAAGAAGCCATTGGTGGGGAAAGTGAAGGTCTTTGAAACACTGGAGCAAGATGGGGAAGGCGGCATGGCCGGATTGGTACACCTGGATGAGGTCACTCAGAGATGATAGAAGGTCTTGACCGGCCAGCTGGTCTTTTATTCAAGGCCCTACCAGAACGTAACAAGGGCCTCGTAAATAACCTGACAGTTCTCTATGGCATATTGTCCAACTGAGGAATCCCCTTGGCGTAGGTCTAGAAGAGCAGTCACTGTGGAAGACAGATGGCGAGTTCCTCAAAAACATAGTGGAATTCACCCAGCAATGTGCTAAAGTTAGCAGTCTCGGGATTGTTCCTGTCCCAAAGGGGAGTAGCCCATGCCAGAGCTTCCCTGGTGAGGAAGTCGACCAAGAATGCCAACTTGGAGCATTCTGTGGGAAACTGGTTAGCTAAGATTTCCATGTGCATGGTGTACTGGGTAATGAAACCCATACAGGTTTCAGGGTTTCTTCTATACTTGGTCAGCAAGGAGAGATGCAACTTGGGACCATCAGACCATCAGGAACCGCAGGTGGAGAAGTTGAAGCTGATGGTGATGGTTGTTGCTGGACTGCAAGGAATTAAAGCATCATGGTGATCAATTTGTTGTGCCTGCTGGGCGATTTGTTGCAGCTGCCCAGCAACAACCAGTGTGATCTCCCACATACTTGTCAGGGGCTTCGCTGTGGTTTCCATGGTCAGATCTAACTGTAACGGTGCTGGTGAGGACTATAATGACTGCTTGAGTGTGTACCCACTGGACCACCACAAACGGTGGTGTAAGCCACGTCAGGGAGCAGAGTCTAAAGGGCACCTGGTTTTCACCAGAGCCCACTGCAAGGCAGGTTAGGCTTGTTGCAGCAAGAGACCCCCAGATCGCTACCCCTTACACGACTTGCTTGCAGTGGTATAACGAGGTACAGAACCATAAGAAAGGTCAGGGCAGGAAGAAGATGGTCAAAGGATGGAGGCAGAGGTCAAGGTGCACGATAAGACAAGAACACTAAACAATGGTTTCTCTCAGACTCAGGGCACTATAGATCCTGCAAAGTCATGGGGAAGATGTCAGTGCCTGGCAATAATCAATTACTGGTGTGCTGGCCCTTTAAATTTAACTGAGCTGGTGTGCACGCCCCCCTAGTGAGCGAGTATGCACACTGCTGGATGGCAGAAGAGCTGTGGGGAGTGAGGAGAGGTGAGTATTGGAGCCAGGGCTGGTCACTGCGAGTGTGTCTGTGGCCCGATGTGTGGGTCATGGTACCTCTCGTGCCCGAGGGCAGAACGTGAAATATGGGTGCGACGGGTCACGGGGGTACCCGTAACAGCAACATGACATACAGCTAGAAATGTCTGACATTTGTTAAAAGAGCCTGACCAAGACCTGCAAGTATTACCCAGGACTCCAACTCCCCAGACTTGAACCTAATTGAGCATCTGTGGGACCTCCTGGGTCCTGTTTGTTCTATTGATTCTTCCCCATGTACTGTCCAATAGCTCTGGGATGTATTTAACATGGCTCCAGATACCTGTGATAACCTACAATTAACTTATAGTCATTCCCAGCTCATCTAGCTTCTTTCTGTTCTAACTGCTGACCATGATAATGTGACTGGACTGTGTATTTACTTCTGTGGTATCTAATAGATGAATGCCGACAGGTATTGAAGGTGTTAATGGATGGCTATTTGCTGTCTTATACGTTAGTTATTCACATGACAGTTACTTAGTGTTAATGAAGAGCAATGCTTGTGTTAACTAAAAACTCCAAAGAGACTGGGATAAAGAAACGCATTTAGTGTTTTAATGGATATTGCAAGGATGGTGTATTTTCCTTTTGACGTGCTGAAAGAAAATCAAATCAGGTAAAGTTGTGGATGACCCCGAGTAACATCTTTAGGTGAAGATCAGGCCACGTTAATGATAAGTGAGTATAAAGGAGCGCAGCATTACACATAGAGGTAGAGATTAACAGGAGAGACAATCCAATTTCATTGTCCACTGTGAAACATCAACTTCCAAAGACATGTCTTGAGGGATGCACAGCAATGAAGAAACCCCTATTAAGCAGAACAAAAGAGACAGAGTAGACTCCTGTGGGCTGTAAATGGAGATATGGAACCATTAATCAATCCGAACTGTGTTGTGGTTAAGGGAATTGCAAGTTGCAACAATTTAGGTCCAAACTCTTCTCAAAAGAAAAGGTCTATTAGACCATATGTTCGTCTTTGACTACATCAAGCACGTGGTTCAACAGAACAGGGTTCACTAACTGGTCATAGCAGCAAAGGGAGCATGAATATTAGATGTCATCCTTACAACCTTGCTTACATCTTTAGATGTCTCACTAGTTTTATTGCCAGAGTTAAAGGAAAATACCCGTTTTGTTAGAGGACCCACAAACAATAGGTTGATCATAGATAGTATTGTGCTTCAAAATCAATGTTGAATTTGACCTGAATATAAGCAATATAAGCAATTAAGGTTGGCCCCCAATGAAATTTTTGGTGAAAATTGCCCTAAAAAATGAACTCCAGCATGACACTTACCTTAGGTTAGGTTTAGGGTTACAGTTTTGTTGTGGGACTTTAGGGATTATCTTATTGTTCTGCAATGCTCATCACAGTAAACCCTTTGTTATGGTAATGGAAAGTGATGTTGGACTAGCAGCACTGAAAAACAGTAAGGGTATGTTCACACTATGTACTGCGGCGCGTCCAGTACGCGCCGCAGTACATCATGTGTTTCGGGAGCTCACGCTATTATGCGCGTACTCCCATGGTGCGGGGGAAATGGGGGCGGTAGCCCGCTGGCCCCGTTGACTTTCATTACTCACGGTGAGTATTTGCCTCCAAGTAATTGACATGTCACTTATCTCCCCATGCGTACAATACGATCGTATTATACGAGCGGGGAGAGGACGCGTAATCCACAGTTCTCTATGAGAACTATGGATTACCGTAATTTCAGTGTACATCTCACCCGTATTAGCGCACAAATATGCGTCTAAATGCGCGCCGAAATTATCCCGTGTGAACATATCCTTAGTTAAAAGGGAGTTCAATTGATGCTAGCTGTGAGCTGATTTTGAGTGAGAATGAGGAGGGCAGAGCTTGCGGACGTTCTCCTCATTCACTTCTCTGGGAGCTACTGAATATAGCCAAGCACACACACTTAGTTTTATTTGGAACTCCCATAGAAGTGAATGAGGAGGATGGCTGCAAGCGCTCATGCACAGTTAGCTCATAGCTACGTGGAAGTGACCTGCCTGGCTGGGACAAAGCATTTTGGTGTCCAAGGCAAGAAGGTCTAGTGGCACCCCTTTTCACAACCCTCCCCCGCAAAAACAATTTGAAACCCCTGCCCTTAACCTGATGTATACTGCCTGTGCCCCACACTCACCAGCTGCTTGGAAAACACAATTGCGCTAGTGCAAGAGCGCTGTTACTAACGTATATTAGGATGTATTTATATCCTAATATAATATATTGCCTATACAAAAATGCACACAAATGGGTATAAAGACACTTTTGTATGAATGACGCCTCTAATTAATGGTCATACAGTTGTCACATATTATCACTATAAAAGCAGCAAATTTTATCACCATGCTGTTACTGAACAAGACTAGTATTATCAATTATACAGCTATACAAAGACCAAATAATACTGCAGCATCATGACCACATATCACAACTAGATAATGACTGAATAATACCATCACATCATGACCACATATCAGCACCACATCATGACTACGTGTCACCACCACATAGCGACTGAATAATATCACCACACCATGACCAAATATCATCACCACATAGAGACTGAATAATACCACAACATCATAACCACATATCACCCCCATATAGTGACTGAATAATGCTGAAATCATGACCACATATTACCATTACCTAGTGACTGAATAATACCACCAGATCATTATCACATATCACTATCACATAGTGACTAAATAATGCATCCACATCATGACCACAGATCACCACCAGATAGTTACTGAACTATGCCACCACACCATAATCACATATCACCATCACATAGTGACTGAATAATACCATCACATCATGACCAAATATCACTAAAAACTTGGTGACTAAATAACACCGCAACATCATGACCACATATCACCACCAAAAAATGACTGAATAATACTGCTGTACTGTTCATTAATAAAAACCATTATACTACTAACACTACTACTAGTATTCCTGCCATACAGTAACCATATTGTGGGAGGTACCAGGTGTACACCGGCTCTTCAGACATACAAGTGTTTAAAGTGCAGATACATCCAAGGATTCACAGAAGATGTCTCCTGTGATGAATCATTCTCTTTCCCTTCTCTTTTCTGTCCAGACTGACATGATGACTTCTCCCAGTCACAACTTAGAATACTCAATTTTCTTGCACCTCCCTACCTCTGTACAAACTTCTTATTGTGTGATAGCTGGAGGTGGGGGGTTATTGCTGGAGGTGAGGGGTCATGAAATGATATCTGGAGATGAGTAGGCTATGGGGTGATAGTTGGAAGTGAGGGTTCATGGAATGATAGGGGGAGGTGAGTGGGTTATAGGATGATAGATGAAGGTGAGGGTTCATGGGGTTGCATTTTGGGAGGGCTGTATTTTGTTTTGCCTATAGGTCACATAACACAATGGTGACGGGAAGAGGCAGGAGAGGAGGTGCAGGCCATAGCTTCCAGGCACAATCTTCTGAGGAGAGACAAAAGACCACCCCCACCAGAGATTGTACTGTGGCTGTATTCCCAAGATCATATTGTCTGGCCTTAAAGGGGTTTTGCCACAAAGTAAAATTGACGTGGGAAGTTTGTACATTAAATAATAAAATTTTCACTATTCATCATTATTAAAAATTCTGGACCGTTTTTGTCTTAGCTGCTCCTTTAGTGATCCATTGTTTACAGCTCGTCTCCAGGGGATATGACCTGGGCTGAGAGCTTATCAGTCCTGGTCGAACATGCTCAGACATCACCTCTCCTCTCAGGCAGCTACTGAGAGTTCAAACCCCAGGTGCTGTCATTATACTCCTGTCTTCTGTACTCTTTAGTAATTAGTCAACCAGTGCAAATAAATTAAAAAAAGAAACCTTAGTCAGGTCTGTGCATTGATAAAGAGAAATAAAATGCACAGATTTGGTTCCTGCAGGGATTTGAACCGAGGACCCTTGTGCCTGGAGGCAAACATTCTGAGCTTCAATGTAGCTACTTACAGTGCTACACATAAAAATACCTTTCTTTGACTAAAGAGAGGAAAGGCATGATGATGTCATCCTGCTGGGTCACATGATATGCAATTCAAACAAATCAAACACGCCCCCTTCTGAGCACACAGAGCTGAAGAGTTGGATACAGGAGGTATGAAATGAGATTGTGGTAAAACCCCTTTAAGTCAGTCCCCTGCATCCGCAGAAGATCAGGCACAACCATGACCTTCAAGGAGGTCAGGGAGTGGAGTTTTTTACTTTTATTCCTTTTTTTTAGTGTTTCTATTTTTCTACAGGTTCCTTACTTTGGACTAAATTGTATTCCTTGGAATACATTTAATCAGCATTGGATCCATTCCATTAAAAAATGGTCAATGAGGGAAGTTGTTGAGGAATGTTTTTTTAAATAAAAAGGTTTTTTGCAGTTCTATGTGTTTTTTTTAATGTTTTTTTTTTTTATAGTGTTAGTAATGGAGGTGACAGATGCTTCTCCATTACTGAAACCAGGGCTTGGTGTCAGCCATATCCATGGACTTTCCCAACCTAATAGTATCACACTGCAGCTGCTGGTTTTACCTTTGCTGATTATGGAATAAGAAGGGGACCCAACATTTTTTTATTTTTAGTATTAGCATAAGTAAAACAAACAAACAAAAAAAACTTTTTTCATAGCCAGCTAAGGTAAAAAAAAGCAGTTGCAGGCTGATATTATCAGAATGGGAAGATTTATGGATGTGGGTCCTTCCCACCCTAAACATACCATCCAGCAGCCACCCCAAAAGTGGATCCTTAAATTAAAGGGTCCACTTCCGACGGTTACCTGGCTCTTCCCTTGGTAAACCCTTGGTGCATTGGGTACTGGGGTAATAGTGAGAGGGGGTAGTGTCAGCCTTGAGATGACGAAAAACACCGCTGGCTGCCACCAAGCCTGAGCCATAGTAATGGAGAGGCGTCTGTCAGAAAAAAAAACAAATATTTAAATAAACACACCCCAACTCCTTCCTTCATTTTCTATGCAGACTATATGTTACCCCATACAGTGACCATATAGTGGTAAAAATCAGGGTGCACATGCTCTGCAGACTATATATTACCTCCATACAGTGTCCATATAGAGTTAGATACCAGAATACACAGGGTCTGTAGACTGTATATTACATCAATACAGTGACCATATAGTAGTAGCTACAAGTGTACACAGGCTCTGTAAACTGTACATTACCACCATACTTTACCCATATAGTGTTAGATGCCATTGTACACAGGCTCTGCAGAATGTATATTACATCCATACAGTGATCATATAATGGTAGATACCAGTTTATACAGGCTCTACAGCCATAAGTACTTACAGCGCATCTAGGGACTCACAGGTGAAGTTTTTCTGATGGTTCGTTCACTTTCCATTTTTTTCTCCATCCGATTGAGACCTCCATGACGACTTCTCCCAGTCACCACTCATCTCTGTAGATTTGAGATTTGGACACAAATATCTTAGAATCCTCACTTTTCCAACATTACCCTCACTGTCCCCCACCTCTGTACAAACTTCCCAGAGTGGAAGAGTGAGTACAGGTGATAGCTTAAAGGCACAGTCTCCTAGAACAGGGGGGAGGAACAAAGGACTAACCCCATGGAAACTGTGCTACAGCTACGGCATGTGCCCCTCAGAATCATATCAACAGGTAGGTAGGCAGGGCCCCAGGTATGTAGGTAGCCTCCCTTTAGATAGGTTAATAGGCCCTAGGTAGGTTGGTAGGCCTTAAGGAGGCAGGTTGGTTGGCTCCAGGTAGGTTGGTAGGCAACAGTTAGGCCCCAGGTAGGTAAGCAGTAGATAGGCCCCAGTTATGTAGGCCATAGGTAAGTAGGTATATTGGTCCTAGGTAAGTAGGCAGTATTTAGGTTCCAGGTATTTATGTAAGCCACAGGTATGTAGATAGGTCTCAGATAGATAGGTAGGCTACAGATAGGTAGGTAGGTATATTGATCCTAGGTAGGGAGTAGTTAGACCCCAGTTAGGTGGTCTTCCCTCAGGTAGGAAGATAGGCAGTTAGATAGGACCCAGTTAGGGAGGTAGTTTCCAGGTATCTAAATAGGTGGTAGATGGGCCCCAGGTATCCAGTTAGGCTGTAGCTAGGCCTAAAGTAGCTAGGTAGGTAGGGTGTAGCTAGGTAAGTAGACTGTAGGTGGACTCCAGTTAGCTAGATAGGTAGACTGTAGGTGGGACCTAAATAGTATGTATGTGGGCCACAGGTAGGCTGTAGGTAGGTCCTAAGTAGGTAGGTTATAGGTTGGCCCAGATAGCCAGGTAGGTAGGCTGTAGGTGGGCCCTAGGTAGCTAGGTAGGTAGACTGAAGGTGGGCTCCAGATAGCTAGATAGGTAGGCTGTAAGTGGGTCCTAAGTAAGATGTAGGTGGGCCCCAGGTAGCTAGATAGGTAGGTTGTAGGTAGGCCCTAAGCAAATAGCTTATAGGTGAGCCCCAGGTAGCTAGGTAGGCAGTAGTTGGGCCCCAGGTAGCTAGGTAGCTAGGCTGTAGGTGGAGTGGGCCCCAGGTAGCTAGGTAGCTAGGCTGTAGGAGGGTCCCAGGTAGCTAGGTAGGTAGGCTGTAGGTGGGCCTCAGGTAGCTAGGTAGTTAGACTGTTGGTGGACACCAGGTAGCTAGGTAGTTAGGCATTACATGGGCCCAAGGTAGCTAGGTTGGTAGGCTGTAGGCCTTAGACTTACCAATCTGAATAGCAGATCAGATTGCTTGCGGTGCTCTGCTCCACTAAGACTGTACAGTCTTAGGAATCAAGGGCATTTGCCTTCGATACTTGGGCCCTGCCTCTGAATGCTAGGGACAGAGGGCCCGGGTGTCCTGAGGCAGGAAGTGGTGGGCCCCCTGTGGCGGCGGGCCCCGTAGCAGCTGCTATGGCTGTTATGCTGGTATCTCCGCACCTGTAACATAACATGGTGAACATCTACTGATTTCCTCTGAGGGGATATCAGCATTTTAGTGAGAAGAGTCCCAGTGATATCAGCTGATCTTGAAGTGCCCCTCACTGGACCAGATGTAATTTGTAGGATCACCTGTGATAAATTCCCTTGTAGTGCCCCCGCAGGTAAAATTAGGAATAACTTCAGCTAATTGATGGATGGATGGATGAATGGATAAATGGATGGATGGATGTCGCTAATGGAACGCTTCACTCTACCTAATTGATGGACATCTCTAATGAGGTGACCCCCTTTATACATACACCAAAGGGACCATCATTCTTTATTATTAAAGAATATTGTGGAATTACTGTAATAAAAATAATATTTTCATGAGTCTTTGGGGAATTTTATTTCTTTATCTTAAAAGAATCTAAAAATATAACACATGTATTTAATTAATATTCACACTGCTATATTTTTAATTAGCATTGCCTAGTACAATACGTGTTCATATCTTATTTCACTGTCAGTTTCACTTAATGGATATAAAGATGAATTGGATGCTTTCCAACAAAAAGTATTGGTTGTAGAAATGTATATTAATCTAAAAACCAGTTCCCCCTCTATTCAAAGAGTTGAAGAGCTTACTACTCAAGTGGAATTCACTTCCTATCTCCTTTTTTGGTAGGATTAATTCGGTCAAGATGACCATTATGCCCAGGCTCCTCTATTTATTTGAGACTCTTCTGGTTGCGGTCCACATGACCAAGCTGCGATCCCTTCAGTCCGCGTTGCTAAGGTTTATTTGGGCTCATGGATTGCATAGGATATCTAAGGAGGTCCTGGTGACGAGCAAACGGAGAGGGGGACTGGCAGTTCCCAATATTCCTCTCTGCTTTCTGGCCACCTATCTTAGACGTATCCTCTCTGCCTGGTCTTCCTTAAGAGCCTATTCTAAGTGGATGGAAGTAGAAAAATTATGGTTGGCACCCTAACGCCTTCCTGTGGCACAACCGTTTGGTAGATGAAATTGGACTGCAAATTTGGAATTATTGCCGAACTAGATTCCCGTTGTCTTCCAAAACATCAACTATGGTGTCATTTCTGTGCATCTCTCTCTTACCGGGTAGTTCTTCGGGGTTTATTGCTAGACCATGGCTGGGGCATGACCCATTTAGGTTTGCTGACATTACTGAGGGCCGCGATAAAAAACTGATCCCATTCCGCACACTAAAAACTAAATATAACCTCCCAGCAAGTTCTCAGTTTCATTACCTTCAAATTAGTCATCTCCTCCCGGCTCTCTTTGGGACTAACAAAGTAACTCAGCCCACCCAGTTCGAGATTATATGCAAGACAGGCATATCTACCAAGGGGCTAATATACGCAATTTACACCATTCTCTCAGACCCAAATCCAGATAGAGAGGTTATGCATAAATATATGGAAAAGTGGGAGTCATATCTGGGTAGACCCATCCTTTACACTACTTGGCAGACCATCTGGAGAGCGGCAGCAAAATCCTCCACATGCATCACTCACAAGGAGAATCCTTATAAAATTTTGCTTTTCTGGTATCGCACCCCGGATGTTTTTTACCGGTGGAATCCTCAGGTCCCGCGGTCCTGTTGGCATTGCAACCAAGCAATTGGTACACTCCCGCATATTTTCTGGGACTGCCAGCGTCTCCGGGTTTTTTGGTGTCAAATACAGAATTTCCTTGAGGATATTCTAGATAAACGGATAACTCTAGACCCACTTACCTTAATACTTAACGGTCCAGTTGCTGGTCTTTCAAAGCCCAAGTTTGCTCTCATGAGGCACTTACTCACAGCCGCAAGATGTTTGATCTCTGGAAAGTGGAGACAGACTCTCTCGTCTGTGTCCGACCTATACCAGCGAGTCAGGGAGGTCCGTCGGATGGAGCATATGACAGCTACTCTGCATGATAGATTGGACTTTTTTTTATACAGTTTGGTCCATTTGGGACGTGTATTGGCTAACTCGTCCTCCTTAGGGTACTGGTCAGGGTAGACAGCCTCCATTTCATCTCCCCTCCCGTTCTTTCCCCTTTTCCCATTTGTTGTCATGTCTTTGTCGTATATGTAAAGGAGTATTTCTGTTTTTGCCGTGAATGTATTACCTTTTGATATTTCCTAGACTTCCATGCTAAATTAAGTCCTCTGATGTTAAGTCTGGAGACAATAACATGCACTTAATGTTCCTTTTTTATTACTGTTTATTCATTCATTCAATGATTTTATGCAGTCCTCCTAATTCATTGATGTTTATGTCATTTATTCTGAAAATTTACAATAAAAATACAGTTATAAAAAAATAAAAAAAAGGAAAACCTTGACATGTGTTCAGACCAGATTATTTTTTTTAAACACTTGTTGACATTCATCGAGGTAGAGAACAAGATTGCTTGAGGTGCCTTTGCTGTTTGAAGTTAAACTTCTTCTTAAATTTGGAAATCTAGGTTATTAATGTTGGCAATCCTATCACTCCTACAAGTGTTACTTGACTGTTTGCCGACCGCCAGTTGACTATAAAGGTGTGGGCACGAATTGTGCAAGTAGAGAGCTGGCTGTAAGTGGTAGCTGGCTCTCCTCTGAGAAGATAGGGATGGTTCATTACAGTCCTTGTCTTCCAGGTCGCTGTATATACAGTGCTCATCGACTAACAGGAAGCCTACTGCCTTTCTGTTTCCTACCGCTGGTGATCATGTGACTGCCGGGGCTCGGTAGTTTCAGATGCTGCTGGGTCTTAACAGACCAAGATCATTTCTGCAGCAAGTACAGGGAGCTGCTGCACACTGTATTTCCCTTGTAACTGAGGCTAATAAACCAGCCCTAGCTACACGGAAAGTCAGAAAAAAGTAAATGATATACAATATGTAAAACAAAGTAACAATAAAAAATATACATATACATAATGAAATGTTATAGCAAAAACATGAACAGCCCAGACTGTAACTTTTACCCCCTCCTTCGATGACCCTAAAACTTTCTATCACCTATATATAAATGTCCATGAAGGAAAACAGATGCAGCTACAAAACTTATTTTAGTGCCAGCATTTTGCTGGTAAAAAATACATTAATTAAATAATATGAAAAACAGATTTTAAATTTTTTTTCCACTATTTTCTCTTGCATTATAAACAAAATCTGATGTAAAAATTACATAAAAATAAAGTCCAACATATCACATGAAAAAGGCAAGAAAATTAGTTGAAAAACGAGCACTAAAAAGTGTTATAGTGTTTAAACCCATGTGTACTAGAAAAAAGGAAAATGTGCCATGTCAGAAAGGGCGGTAAACAGCCTGGTCAGTAACTGGCTAAATGGGTGTTCACACAAGTGCATTTCAGTGCTGCAGGTCAGCTCAAAGGTAGTTACGAGCGACCATCTGAGAGAATGAGAAGGGTGGTGCTTGCGGGTGTTCTCCCTATTAATTTCTATAGGAGTTCAGAACATAGCCTAGAGAATATGCTCAGGTATATTCGTAACTTTCATAGAAATAAATGGGGAAAACGGCCACACACGCCGCACTCCTTGTTCTCTTAGATGGTTGTCTCATAACTAGCTGTGAGCCAATCTGGAGTGCGTTTGTAGATCTACTATGAAGGGATAAAGGTTCATTGGATATATTTTTGCAATCAGTTTTAGCATCAGTGTAAGTTGAACTCTTCTTCACTATGTATAACTGTAGTTTGTACCATATAACAGTGTGAAAGAATAGCTTATGCTGCAACCATCTAGAGAGAAAATAAAGTTATTTTTACAGCTACAACATTTTCTACGTTCATCTTAAAGGGAAACACCCCATACACTACTGTTTTTAAAATTAACATTTGATGTTGCATTTCTTTGCTGTTCTTAGTAGACATAAACCATAGCAGGCATCTAATACATAAATCAGTGGCACACTAAAGACTAAGTAAAACCTCAAGTTATATAGGAATATAGGAAATGCTTTACAGCTAGGAAATATGAAAACCTGGGACTCTTAGTTTTAAGTATTTGATCAAAGATTGTATTAAGCTCCCTCCCAACACGTCAAGGGTTCCAGAGAGGTGGCCCCAAACTAAAAAAATGTTACCTTTCTAGGGTCCATTTAGATGCCACTTCCCCAGGAGTGATAGGAACTGCACTCAACCACCTATTTAAATTGTGCGGTTAATTCAATTTCAGGTTCCCATCATCCCGGGGAAAATGGCAGTCTGAATGGCTCCCCGCAAGGTAACATGTTTTAGTGTAGGGGGCTCACCCGCTCTGGGAACCCCTTGAGTGTTGGGAGGTGAGCTTAATACATCTTTTATCAAATACTGTAACAAGGGGTCCCAGTTTTTTTATTTTCCTTAGCTGTAAAGATTTCCTTATTTTTATATAACTTGAGGTTTTTTCTTAGTTTTTAGTGTGCCAATTTATGTATTAGTGTATGTCATTGCCCTTGTGTGCACCTATGCTTACGTTTTTAAAAAATATTATTAGGGTGTGCACGCCCTTTTAATTTTTTAAACCATAGCGGGCCCATAGCCCCTTTATATGTATTGTTTAGCCAGTGCAGGATGAACAAAGGTTTTATGGAGGGCTGGTCAGCAAAAAAAAGTTTATGTGGCCTCCCCTTGTTTTGGTACCCGGAAAGTAGTCATCCATAAATAAACCCCTTTAAATTCCCCCTGATCAGTCTTCCTTAGAATTAGGAAATTCTACCTTTCTATATCATTGCATATCAACAGCTGGGTAGAAGGACTTACGGCAGCCATAGTTAAATAGTTTGTAAGTGTGGGATAGTGGAACAGCCGCATTGTATTTACTCAGTAAAATCATATGTGTGACTTATTATTGTAAGCATTCTGTTGCATTTGGTGTTGGCCACAAGATGCACTGTTCTGGAAATGTTGCATGCAAAAATGTTTAGACATGTGACTAGAGACATGTGACTAGAGACATGAGGTAGCGGCCATTTTAGTTGGGAGGGAGGAAACCAAAGAGAAGGCAGGAGGGAACAGATGCTGGTGAAGATTGACTGCTCCCTTCGGGTCAAAAGTGTGAGACCCCAGAGAAAAGAGGAGTGGTAACTGTGCGCATTGAAGCTGTTGTTAAAGAAAGCCCCACAAAGGAAAGGACCCTCTGCAAAGACTGAGAGGAGCGACTACATCTTGGACAGCAGGGAACATCACCTCAGAGCAGCAAAATGCCGGCCATCGAAAAGGTATATACCCGGGTTAAGAAAGGTGCGCACCCAAAAAAACTAGGACTGTGTGCAGGCCCGTTAGTTTGTTAGGACAGATTTGGTTTCAGGCCTTTGGTGTTTATCCAAAATACGCCCCTGATTCGGGACATTGGATGGGGCTTGTTTTAGCGCTGTTATTTTTGCCTCCTGTTCGCTTGTGTGAGTATGTGTTTTATGTGTATATGTCTGGGGATAGCGGGTAGAGCTGCTAATTGTAAGGTCTGTGCCACCCCGCGGTGCTTTTGAACTGCACCAACACGATTGTTCCTGTCCTTGTATGGTAAATTTAAAAGGTAGCGGGTGTTCGGCCTTTCTGAACCCCAGGAGTAGGTTAAAATGATTGTGCATCCAGAGGACACAAATCTCGGCAGCGCGCTGTGCGGCACAGGGGCCTTGGTCACTTTCTTTTTTACATGTGTGTTTGGGGATTTGTTCACAATGCTTTTTTGAAAAGTTCCAGTAAACTATGGGTTGTTGGGTGGGGTTGGAGTTTGTTTTCTTCGTCCGTAACTTCGCTGTATTCCGGGAATCCTACCTCGGTGCTCGGCTTAAAATAAGGCCAAAAAAAAAGACCCGACTTTCCCTCCAGTTCGCCTATTGTGCTAAAATGTTGATCCAGAGGAAGGCAAAACCCCCATGAGGTAGAAGTCATTGTCCTCATTTTTTGGGAAAAAAATTCCTTCCCGACTCCAATCTGGCAATCGGAATAAATCCCTGGATCAATGATCCTTCTCCAGAATCCTGCTCACTATAACTTGTTATATTATTACACTCTAGAAATGCATCCATACCCTTAGTGAACTCTGTTAGTGAATTCACCATGACAAGTTCCTCTGGCAGAGAGTTCCACAGTCTCACTGCTGTTACAGTAAAGAATCCCCTGCTATGTCTATGTAGAAACTTTCTTTTCTCTTGGTGTAGAGGATGCCCCCTTGTTCTGGATACAGTCCTGAGTATAAATAGATCTTGACGGAGATCTCTATATTTACGTTTAATATATTTCAACATATTTATTATGTCCCCCAAAGCCGTCTTTTCTCTAGACTAGATAACCCTAATCTTGCTAATCTTTCTGGGTATTGTAGTCCACCCAGTCCTTTTATTATTTTTGTTGCCTGCATTTGTACCTGTTCAAGCTCTACAATGTCTTTCCTGTGAACTGGTGCCCAAAGCTGTACACAATATTCCATGTGTGGTCTAACCAGTGACTTGTATAATGGGAGAATGATGTTCTCATCATGTTCATCTATGCCCCTTTTAATACAGCACATAATCCTGTTTGCCTTGGCAGCTGCTGCCTGACACTGGCTGCTACAATTAAGTTTACTGTCCACCAGGATTCCCAGGTCCTTCTCCAGGTCCCTTTTACCCAGCATTTTTCCGTTTAACATGTAATCATGTAATGGATTTTTCATCCCCATGTTCATAAACTTGCAGTTATCTGGATTAAACCTCATCAGACATTTCTCTGAACCGTCATCCAACTTATCCAGATCCCTTTGTAATAACACATTATGCTCTATTGTGTTTACTTTATAGAGCTTAGTATTGTCTGCAAAGATTGAGATTCTACTGTGCAATCCCTGTGTAAGATCATTTATATAAATATTAAAGAGGATAGGGCCCAATACTGAGCTCTGTGGTACCCCACTAGTAACAGGGATCCAGTCTGAGTATGTACCACTAAACACCCCCCTTTGTTTTCTATCACTGAGCCAGTTGCTTACCCCCTTGCACATTTTCCCCCAAACAAAACATTCTCATTTTACTTACCAACCTTTTATGTGGCACAGTATCAAATGCTTTAGAAAAATCCAAATATATGACATCCAGTGCCTCACCCCGATCCAGTCTGGAAATAACTTCCCCATAGAAGCTGATGAGATTAGATTGACAGCACTGATCCTTCAAAAACCCATGCTGGAACGGCGTTATACATTTATTTTCAGTGAGATACTCCAAGATAGCATCTCTTACAAAAACTTCAAACATTTTACTTTCAACAAAGGTTAAACTTACCGGCCATGAAATAGGCAAGATATAAGAGTATATAGGAAACTGTACACAGACACACATATTATAGAGATGTAGGCTTCTCCATGTGCCACCAAATGGTGATCTGTACATTGACATGTTATGAGTTACTCTACTATTTTGCTTATAGAGAATAAATTCTCAGTAATATTGCATCTGATAAAACCTGACATATGAATTTTGAATTATATGGAGGCACAGTAGATTCCAATAAAAGTCTATGGGTGCCATATTAAGGTTAACAAACCATTCAAAGGTTATAATAAGCCTATGTCCATGAACTTAAAGCTACTGACTAACATTGCTATGAAGCTGATAAAACTCTAGCTTTAGACAACCCTATATAATGTGTGGTCAAATATACTTAAACTGTGGTTTAAAGTTAAACGGTCAAGTGGTTTATGCTGCCCTATCTGGATGTGACAGAGAGAGAGAGAAGCTGAGCTCTGTGATTTAAAGGTTTATAAGATTTGGAGTAGGATTTTGGAACAAATAGCAAAGAATCCTGATAGGACTCCTTAATGGGGTTTTCTCACCATGCTGTCACACAGTCATATGCAGCTTCAGATTCACACTGCCTGGTCAGGCTGTGAGTGGTTTTCTAGAAGTGATTAGCATATTTAGCTTCTCTATAACTAGCTAAGCATTATAAAGACATAGCTAATCTTTGTAGTGAGAAACCCCTTTAAGGTAACGTTCACATGGCTCATTTGGATGTTGATTCTGGCATGGATTCAGTGCGGAAACCACCTCAAAATCAGCGTCCAAGCTGACTGCAGTCCCCATCTCATTGTTTCCAATGTAGAATCTCTGTTGTTGTTCACACAATGCTGATTTTTTTCAGTGTGGATTTATTTTTGGGACTAAAAATACAGAAAATGCCAATAGAAAACAGTGAGAGTCTAAAATCAGCATCCAATCCACATCACAGAAAGTGTGGCAAAGATTAAACTTGAATCTGACCCGCCTAAAATCTGCTTGGAAGAATATTCTCCCATTAAGATCAATTAGCATTCAAAACTCCACGCTTAAAAACTGCCCCTGAAATCCTCACATCAGCCATGTGAGTGTATCCTAAGAGACAAAGGAATTCCTGCTTACCCTGCCCACATACAGTGATGGACAGCTTCCCCTGTATCGGTGTGTTTACAGAGCAAACTGTGAAATACTGCATGTGGGTTTTTAATCCTGCTTCAAATTATATAAACCTGCATATCACAGAGCTCTGCTTCTCTCCTCTATCATATAACCCTATATATCACAGGGCTCAGCCTCTCTTCTCTAACATATAACCCTATATATCACAGAGCTCAGCTTCTCTCCCTCTTTCATATAACCCTATATATCACAGAGCTCAGCTTCTCCCTCTATCATATAACCCTATATACCCCAGAGCTCAGCTTCTCTCCTCTATCATATAACCCTATATATCACAGAGCTCAGCTTCTCTCCTCTGTCATATAACCCTATCTATCACAGAGATCAGCTTCTCCCGTCTTCATATAACCCTATATATCAAGAGCTCAGCTTCTCTCTATCATATAATCTATAAATCACAGAGCTCAGCTTCTCTCTATCATATAACCCTATATATCACAGAGCTCAACTTCTCTCCTCTATCATATAACCCTATATATCACAGAGCTCAGCTTCTCTCCTCTATCATATAACCCTATATATCACAGAGCTCAGCTTTCTCCTCTATCATATAACCCTTATATCACAGAGCTCAGCTTCTTCCTCTAATCATATAACCCTTATTCACAGAGCTCAGCTTCTCTCCCTCTATCAATATAACCCTATATATCACAGAGCTCAGCTTCTCTCCCTCTATCATATAACCTATATATCACAGAGCTCAGCTCCTCTCCTCTATCATATAACCCTATATATCACAGACTCAGTCTCTCTCCTCTATCATATAAACCCTATATATCACAGAGCTCAGCTCTCTCCTCTATCATATAATCCCTATATATCACAGAGCTCAGCTTCTTCTCCTCTATCATATACCCTATATATCACAGAGCTCAGCTCCTCTCCTCTATCATATAATCTTATATATCATAGAGCTCAGCTTCTCTCCTCTATCATATAACCCTATATATCACAGAGCTCAGCTTCTCATACTCTATAATAAGCTATAATACACAAGCTCAGCTTCTCTCTATCATATAACCCTATATATCACAGAGTTCAGCTTCTCTCCCTCTATCATATAACCCTATATATCACAGAGCTCAGCTTCTCTCCCTCTATCATATAACCCTATATATCACAGAGCTCAGCTCCTCTCCTCTATCATATAACGCTATATATCACAGAGTTCAGCTCCTCTCCTCTATCATATAACCCTATATATCACAGATCTCAACTTATCTCCTCTATCATATAACCCTATATATCACAGAGCTCAGCTTCTCATTCTCTATCACATCCAGCTCTTAGAGTAGCATCAAAGACTTGACAGGTTCTCTTTAATTCAAGTGCAATTTAGTAGAACTTTGGGAGATCCAGGTGTAAAGTCTGCTATACAGAATGTTAAATACAGGTGCAATGCGCCCATCTGAAAACAGTCTGACACATAAACGTAATTCATTATTATCTCATTAATGAAGATGCAAAGAAGCATTGCTCATCTCGCTCATTGCATATATTTAGAGAGAGATACATATAGTACATTTATAAATAGATATCTACAGTATATTACAATAGTCAGCAGACTGCGTGAAAAACAATCAATCGGCAGATGAGATGGAAAGTTGCCAATGTAAGAATGCCTTTGTAATAAGCAACTAACACTTATGAATGCAAGAAATAAAAAGATCAAACAGAAAACAATTGGAAACAAGATTTCCGAGCCAGGACATGAAATAAGCAGGCTATGAAATGGACAGAGATATATAACAAAATCAATTACTACTCATGTTTGTCTATAATTTCATTGGCTAGAATACTCCCAGCATATTTTCTACGCACAATTTCATTTTTTTCCAGTTGGCAAGAGAGTGAAAAACGTCTTTTCATATTTCTGTGATTGTTTACTGAAAGCCTACAGCTCTAGGTCCTGAAACGAGAGGAAGGAACCGCTGCAACATTATTAAAAATACATGCTGTTCTTATTTAACGGTCAGGAGTAGGAGCTGCAATCTCATATCTCCAGCTCCAAGGGTCACCAGTTCCCTTGGCACAAAATGGTATCTTATTATAATGATTGAAAAGGATATATTCACTCAGGGCAATGGAGTGCCGCATGTGACGGTATATGTAACATTCATATGGAGACCTCCCTCTTCACCTTTCCAGTACAAAAGAAGTATTTCAAATAGGGTTCCCCTTTAATCTCATTTGTCTATTATGATATGTTGTGTGGTTATTATTACATTGTTTATACTTAGAGTAAGATGTCATTTGATGCTGTAAAGGAAATCTAGTAATTTATCTTAGAGGAGTCGTCTGGCACAGGAAATTTATTTTCAAATACCATTTTAATGACGTCAGTTAAATGACAAGGCCCCTCCTTTAGGACCATTTAGTTGAATCAGAAAGCAACTACAAAGAGCATGCCTCATTTGCATACACTAAAGGGGTATTCTCACCATGCTGTTTCACATCCAGATTCAGGCTGCCACTTCCTGTTCAGACTGTGGGTGACTGACATTTCAGCTCTGCTTTTCCTAGCTGAGCCTGTTAGAGGGACATTGGTGATAAAATGGCTTAAACAGCAGAGCACAAGGCTGCAAAGGGTTATTGTCATAAATTTGCCTGACAGACCACCAGTTTCGAGCTCTGGTCGCTAGCCATGGCCGTTGCAACGAGAACCGCGGTTTCGGCCGTAGTTTCTTTATATTTGTTTTCACCAGTGTGAACACTGTCATACTCTCTCTGTTAATTGTTTCCTGACCAACACCCGTCGTCAGTGTCCTCTAGCATTTGGCTAGTTAACTTATTTCCTTGCAAGTCTTTTTGATCGACAGCCTTGTATTCCAACCCGATCTTTTGTTGCTTCAACCTATCACCTCTGTTCTTTGTTCTCTGGTCTGTTATAAAAAGGGTTCCTGTGACATTTCTTCTTACCTGCCATACTGGTTACCTTTTATGCCTGTAAACTAGCCTGTTACTCTTTCTTGCTTACCTGTTACCTGACCTTGGCTATACTTACCAACTATTCCTCTGCTTTAGTGATTCTGTACTGCTTCTCCCGACTGTTGCTGACCTGGCTAGTTTATTTTGTTTTGTTTGTTTTGTCTGCGTCTTGTGTACTCACCTACTTAGTGTATCTCATAGTCTACAGTTGGGGCCGACCTGTTAAGGAGTTGGGCACCCTCAAAAGGCAGGGATAGTGGGTTGGGTACAGCGTCAGGGCCACACTCAGTCGGTGTCTACTCGTGTGCCCCTGACCAGTTCCTCACAGTTACAGTTTGTAAGCAAGAAACATAAACAAGCTACTGTGCTGCTGATAAAACACAGCAGGGAGTGATGTCACCATTCTGGCCACTGCTAGAGAAGAGAGCGGATAAAAACAAGCAAAAGACAAGCAGTGGATAAAAACTGCTCTAGCTCTGAAGGGAAGCAAAATCAGAACAATAATGTAGTTGGTAATAGTCTTTATTCACCTTTGCCAACATGTTTAAAGTTAATAATTGAACTGGGAATACCGCTTTAAGTAGATGAATGATTAATTTCACTGGATACCATGTAATGCTTAATTTCCCCTGTGGTAGAGCTGCAGGGGAATTGAACATCTTCAGATGGGTTTCCTTGCAGATTACAGCTGTTCACTGAGGTCCAAGCAGCTGATTGACCTGTGAGCTGCTAGTTTTCAGGTGACCATTTTAACAGGTGTGCCAGTGAATAAAAAGGTAGCCTGGCACAATCTCCTTAAAATGCACAAATTTTATTAAGTATTAGTATTGTACTACACATTTGAGTCAAAGTCAAATTTGAACTGAATTCGAACACTCAGGTCAAATTAGAGTTTTGGAAATATTTGCCAAAAATTTACCATAATCCTAGCCCTAAATTAGAGTTAAGGTTTTTATTACTGAGTATGAATAGGCTGAATTATTTGATCCACAATATTTCCAGTCCTGAAGCACTGACGCTTTGTCACCTAGTGTAACATAGGTAACTGTAATGTACCATTGGCCTGGAAATGATGTTGGAATGATGGCATCATGGGACCAGAACTGTTGGGGAAATAACCTATTCAAAACCAGTAAAAAGAAATTCTAACTCCAGTTCAGAGGTAGGGGTACAGTTACAGAGGATCACAGCTAGGTTTTGGTTTAGAGCCAGATTGAAAAAAATGTAGGTTTGGGATGTACAAAACTGGAATTTTTTCGTAAATTTAGTCAAACTGGTGTCAAGCAGATGAGGATACCTACTAAAATCCACAAGGATCTACTGTAATCAAATATAAAAGTCCACCATGACGCTTATGCATTTCAAACCAAATGGTTTTTAATAATAGCTATTGTGGATTCTTTCAAGCTATCCTGCTTTTTCTGCTTAGTTGGCCCCAGCCAGTGTTAATGTCTGAATATTCCAGCAGTTATACTGACCTAGAATTATTTGCACCCTTTCCTTTTCTTGCAAGTGTAAATAAGTCCCCTTGCTCTGTAATAAACACTTGCTGATTTCTGGCACTTTTTTGCAAATCCCTCCCAAAAACAGATTGTCAACAGGTTGAATCACTGCTGGGAATCCCAAAGATCAGCTGTGACTTGGGGTGGAAATTGGCCATTGAAATCAATGGGCTCTCTGTATAACACAAATAAAGGGGAGAGCCTTATAATTAAATGGATATTGTCATTTTTAAGGAGTGCTAGCATTTTGCAAGGATAGGCTATCACTTTTCAGCCCGACCTCCACTGATACTGAGAATGACAGGGCTGCAGTGCTGGTATAATGCTGCAGTTCCTTTACTGTTTTTCCCCGAACAGTGGTGTCCTGGCCACTGGTCATATAGGCAATTACAGCACAGCCCTTTTATGTGCAGGAAAAAAACATACTGTCTTCACTTTCAGATTAGTGGGGGTCCCAAAGGTTTATCCTTCCACTAATCATAAATCAATGGCATCAATTAGCTATATGCCATCTCTTTATGAAAAGGGGAATATTCCTTAAAAGAGGTTGTCACAATTTAGACATTGATGGCTTATCATTAGGATAAGTCATCAATGTAAGATAGGTGTAGGTCCCATATCTGGGACCCACACCTATTTCTAGAACAAGGTCTGACACCTCTCTGTTGTGAACAGAGGGGGTCTGAATTCTCCAATTGTACTCGGCTATTCTCATAGCTGCCATTGATTTCCAATTTCAGTGGAAGAGTCCAGACCACTTCAGAACAGTTCAGAACAGTGAGGTTTCAGATTAATTCACAAAACAGCTGCGGGTTCCAGCGTTAGGACTTCCACATGTAATGCCCTAGCAATATGCCATTAGTGTCTGAAGTGGGGAAACCCCTTTAACTCATGCCCTAATAATGTTAAAAGAAAGTTTTTTTTGTAAATCAGGAATACAGGTACATCCACACGAAAAGTAAGATTTTCTTGCTATATTCTGCCATTGAAAACCACGTCGTCCAATGCGGTTTTCAATATGTATTTCACTTTGGATGCGAATCCACATTAAAAACCAATTCCAAATGTTTGGGCCACGTTTTACATGAGATTTTTAGCCATTGACATCAATAGTAAATTTCCATACATTTTCCGTGTGGAATAGGGCCAAAAAATAAGCATGTGTAAGTTTTTTTACGCCGCAAAACCGACCACCAAAAATAGCCGCTGTATGAACTACAAGGAGTATTTTCCACTGAGGTCAATGGGGACCATTTACTTTCTGCTTTAGATGAGTATTTCAAGCCAGAGTCTGCGTGGATTCGGAATTGAATTGCTTTTCATGCAGACAAAGCTTTAGACACCCTTCTAAACTCCACTTTTCAACACCATTTGACTACATTACAAAGTTAAGTGTGGCAAAAAAGTTGAGTCATTTTGCAAACACCTTGTGTAATTATCACATGCTGGTTCGGAGTGGCATCATACTTTCTTTTCTAGAAATATAATGGTAAATTGAGAATTTTGCTGTAACCAGACTGCAGCGCTTTGTGGGAGCTCGGATGACAGCTACGCAGTTAGAGCCGAGCTGCCAGTTCATATGTCTGAGAGAGAACCACTGTTTGTTTCCAAGGGCAACTAGCAGAATTTTGAAAGCAGCTCTAGGTATGAATGGAAGAAATACATGAAATAACTAAAAGCCAGAACATAATAAGGAAATCAAAGTATCTGGAAAGGGACTCCGTGTTCTGTGTATATTTAAAGCAAAGCTGCACCTTTGACATTGACTACACAGACAGCAAATGTAAGATCCACTATCTTTGTAATGTTCTTTGTTTCTATTATACTGTTTTCACCTATTTTTTATTATGTTTCTATTCTGTCCAGACTTGGAAACCATTCACAAGCTGCTGAGGACAGATCATATTGTGGAGTACACCCTGCAACTCAGGATATTAAAGTGACCCACCACATGGAAGGTTATTTTTTATAATAGCTCCATGTAGCCATGTAATTTAAAGGGGTTGTTCAGTTAATAGAAAAATTAAATTATAGACTACTGCTGCCTAACAAAATAAATGAAACCCTATATTCACATTCCTCATCGCGTCCGTTTGACTCTGACTCTCCCTGGTCTCCTTCTTTTCCTTCCTTCTTCTTCTGAATGGGACATCACCGATGCAGCTGCCTATTGGCTGCATCACTCATATACCCCTGCTTGCATCACCGTTTGATCACTTCCAAATGGTGATGTAAGCAGATGCACGTGACCGCTACAACCAATCAGAAGAAAGGAAGTAGACAGAAATCCGGGGAGAGTCAGTGCTGGAATGGAGTTAAAGAGGGAGGGGAGTATACGTTTTTTTTGTTTTTTTTTCAGGATGAACACAAAATTTCTTGATAATTTTTTAAAAGTAGTAAATGAAACCATCTCTTAAAGAGAACCTGTTACATAGGTTATGCCCCTCTTGCTAAAGACAGCACTAGCTAGTGACAGACATGCTGTTTCCAGCACTGTGTCCCTTACTTTGTAAGATGCTGTAGTTTTAGAGTATTTAATGCTCAAATCTTATTCTTGAGCAGGTGTTAGCCCCGCCCGCCAAAGGCTAGCCCCGCCCACTGACAGTTAGTCACATATTTCTACCTATTCAAAGTAATAGGTTTATCAGTTGAGGTGGGCGGAGCTAGCCTCAAATGACTCTTTTCTGGCTGAAAACTGCAGATTTGAGCACTAAATACTCGAAAACTACAGCATCTTAAAGAATAAGGGATACAGTGC
The DNA here is from genome assembly GCA_025379985.1 of Phyllomedusa bahiana. Classification (NCBI taxonomy): domain Eukaryota; kingdom Metazoa; phylum Chordata; class Amphibia; order Anura; family Hylidae; genus Phyllomedusa; species Phyllomedusa bahiana. The sequence continues at coordinate 38,061 of JAODAL010004476.1, read as the reverse complement.
TGGAAACAGCAGGTCTGTCACTAACTTGTGCTGTCCTCAGCAAGGGGGGGCATCACCTATGTGACAGGTTCTCTTTAAGTGTAGAATGCACATGTCCAACTGTTCAGTGTTTCAGTACTTTTTGCACAACTTGCTGATCTCTAACAAGGAGCTTAATGGCAAGATTCACAACAGGTGTTTGATTCCTGAATCGCTCAATACATTTAGGGGATCAATTTGAATTAGGATTTAAATAGTCCTTCTCATCATGATGTTCACATTTTGACATCATCATGATGAATGCCACACAGCTTTAAGCATGTTTAAGGGAGGTTAGAGGCAACTATGTGTCACGTCAGACCATTTATAACCATTTACATCAGCGTGGTCTGCATGTTAGAAGACCTGACCACACCACCAAGCACAGGCATCATCTTCTTGCATGGGCTGGGGACCATCTATGCTGGACAAAGGCCCAGTGTTCCTCAGTGCTGTTCAGTTGATTCAGTGAATGTCGATTCACTCTGAGCAGAAATGATGGCCACCAGCATTGCTGGAGATGTCAAGAAGAGTGCTATGCATCAGTAATTTCAAGTATTGGTCAAGTACCTTTGACGGTCATCTAGCACTCAGATGGCTACAAATGGTCTGATGTGACACTTGGTTGCCTCTCACCTCCCTTTAACGTGCTTGGAGATGTGTGGCATTCATCATCTAGTTCCGCAGGGCACTGTTTACAATGAAACATTCAACAGTGTGTGATGGAGGCAAAGGACATCTACTTCTTTGCCTTTCTGTGACTTTTCCAGTCTCTCTGTATCTCTGTTGCAGCCTGCTGATGACACTCTGTGACACTCTAAGTTCAGTGGCTACTTCCGTCTGAGAGCATCCTGCTTGAATCCTCGCAATGATGAGGTTGATCAATTGTGAGGTGTTGTCTAGGTGTCATGATGTCAAAAGGTGAACAGCATGATGAGGAGGACTGTTTAAATCCCAATTCAAATTGATTCCCTACATTTATTAGGGAATTCAGGGATCAAACTTCTGTTGTGAATTTTGCCATAAAGCTCTATGTTAGAAATCAGCAAGTTGTGCAAAAGTTGTGCAAAAGTACTGAAATATTGAACAGTTGGACATGGGCATCCTAAAGTTAAGAGATAGTTCATTAAAAAAAAATTCAAGAAATTTTACTTTCTACAACTAAATATCCTTAATTTTTTTTAAATAGTGTGATATAATTTTATATTTGGTAATAAACATGATTTTAGTTGTATCCATGCTGTTGAATAAAACTGCAATTTAATGCCACAAGTATGAAACGGTTTTGGTCTAAAACTCACTTTTTTGCCCATAGAAACCTCTGGAGAAAAAAGTGAGTTTTAGACCAAAACCGTGTCAGACATGTGGCCCTTAGTGCTTAATTTGAGCTTTGGATTCAGGTGGATGTCATATTTGACCTGAATCTAATTGATGAGATTCAGGTTGGCCAAATAAAACTTGGTGGGAATTTCCACTAACCTTAAAGGAGATTTGCCAGGACGCAAGTTACTTACCTTCTTATCAGCACAGGGAGAATGTCAACAAATCCCGCTGAGTCATGAAAGCTGCAGGGCTGAGAGGGAGGGGGGTGAGTAAGGAGTGAGGAATAAGGGAGCGTCTCAAAACTTAAGTGATATAACAGTACAACAGTGGATTCTCAATACAGCAAGACACAGCCTCATAGACTGCACTTTCTACCCTGTGCCTTACAAGCTCATTCATTTTGCCTGTCAGCTCCTCGGTCGTGTCTAGTGGAATCTTTCAGGTAACTAAGGGGGATTGAGAAATGCTGTAGCTCTCAGAGTCTTCACTTTTTGTAATCACATATATTTAGAAAAGTGATTAAATACCCATTTTGGAGGTTCCCACATCAACATTACATGGTGGCAAAACCCCTTTAACTCTAAGTTGAGGGCTAAGGGTAACTGCTCTTTGCGGGTTTTTACAGGTTAACTTAATGTTCCAAGGTGCTTAGGGTGCAATGTCATTTATGGTCTGATGCTGGGTTCCCCTATGTTTTAGTAACCAGAAGTGACATTGGATGGTAAGTTGTGCCAAACATGGAGCATCCAATGTCACTTCTGGTTATAATAACATAGAGGTTATCCAAACGTTATGGGAACCAGATGACGTTGGACTGGAAGTGACATGAAACTGGAAGTGACCCTCAAGAGCACCACAGAATATTAAGTTAGCCTGTAAAAGGATTATGGTAAAGAAAAAACAAGGATTCAGGACATCCCAAACCCAAATTTTCCAATGAACCAAACAGCAACCAAGTTTAGTAACTACTCACTATTAATTCCTACCATAAAACGTAAGTGAGGTCTTATTTTGAGAAACATTCAGAGACTGATTTAAGGGGTTGTTCGAGAGTATCATAAATGAAACTGGTGACAGAAGATGCTAAAACATAAACTATTAGTGCAATTCATTTAGTAACGTCAATGAGATTAAAACAATGGTTATTTAACCATTTTCCTTCATTCTTATTGACATTGAGATACGTTTATAAATGGCAAAGTGAATAAAGTGCTGTAAACATGGAACCTCATGTAACTCTCACTTGTGTTGCAGGCTCAGACAGCCATTTGCAATATGTATAATTAAAAAAATCTATAGATGCTCATAATACGGTCAAGTATTACAAATACCCAAATACAAAAAAGGTGACAACATATTGTCTACTGTATCTATCATTACTTTCATTCATCTATGCTCTCAAGTATTAATTTAATGTTGTCAGCATAATCAAAGATCAGTCAATGCCTATTTACTGTCTCATTTATGTTTTGCTATTCTCTAGATTGGCTTTCTTTCCCTATCTAATCATTCTTTCATTTATTTCGCTCACCAACACTTCATCTTCTGCTCTCCACTCTCCATCTATTCCGTAACACTTTAATCCTGTATTTTCCTCAACTTATACTATTACTTCTTTTTTTTATCCCCTAAAGCCATCTGCTTACAGGTCAAAGACATTTTACCTTGTCATCCAATGTTATCTATTGTCCTCTTGGTTTCTTTCTGTTGTCTCTATTGACACATCTTTATGATCTTTATTTCCTACAGTAGCCAGACCATAGCGTATTATTTCAGTTACTACTCATAATCTACAATTTACAAATGTCTATTCTCTTTATAGCAATTGATAAAATTGATTCTTCTATGTAGTATTTATATAATGTCTATGCCCAGGTCTCCAAACTTTTCAGGAAAAACTTTTTGTGTTTTTCTATTTGTGTTACAGCCAAGGCAGCATGCAGCTGCAAAACTGGTGGTTGTAATGGAAAGTCTATTGTCTGTATTTTACTTTTCACAAAAAATGCAATTTGTAAAAAAAAAATCATACACTTCTGGCAAGGAATTTCTAGGGATTGCTTATAGACAAACAGGGTTACGTGTTTTCAATAAGAGGGTGACTTTTATCACTGTGCTTGTTTTTTTCTGCACTTCAGAGGATGGGCAAATAAACACCTGTGTATCCAACCTCAACATCCCTCATCATCCAGAAAGGGTTAATTAGGTGACTCCAGCAATTAAATATCCCTGGTCACCCCATCACCTCACTGTCTAGTCAAAAGCAACAACTTGGTCTAATAAATAAGAAATCTAAGCCATAGGCTTCGGCTATAAAATATGTCATAATTACAGAAGGGTTCACCATTCTAAGTTTGATCTTAGTCCCAATTATTACCTCTAACCCATAGGAGCAGAAGAGTCTCTACCACCTGGAGGTGTTCCAGTAGGTCATTTCCTCCTTTTAATTTGATAACTCTATTTCTTCTATGGTGTATGTCATCTCATTTTGCCTTTTTTGTATTTTGTAGGCACTCGGTTTTGTCTATTGAAACTTAAAACTTTAATAATTTTACTTCTTGTAAAGATTGAGAGTGGAGATAGATTAACCCCTTCCAATTGCATCCCTGTCACATGCTGTTGAACTGTTTGGAACTTCGGATTGTATGTATGGCGGAGAAGTTGCCTTCATTTTGATTATCCACTCCACCCATCTGCCCTCAGGCTGTTTTTCAATCAGAAGAGAATATAGCTGGGTCCTACTCAGGCCCAGACTGCCCATAGGGCAAACCGGGCACTGCCCCGGCGGGCCCCGAGTACCGATATACACTGCCCCTGCCTGGCTATATATACTGCCCCTGCCTGGCTATATATACTGCCCCTGCCTGGCTATATATACACTGCCCCTGCCTGGCTATATAAACTGCCCCTGCCTGGCTATATACACTGCCCCTGCCTGGCTATATACACTGCCCCTGCCTGGCTATATATACACTGCCCTGCCTGGCTATATACACTGCCCCTGCCTGGCTATATATACTGGCCCTGCCTGGCTATATACACTGCCCCTGCCTGGCTATATACACTGCCCCTGCCTGGCTATATACACTGCCCCTGCCTGGCTATATACACTGCCCCTGCCTGGCTATATATACACTGCCCCTGCCTGGCTATATAGACTGCCCCTACCTGGCTATATACACTGCCCCTGCCTGGCTATATATACTGCTCCTGCCTGGCTATATATACACTGCCCCTGCCTAGCTATATATACTTCCCCTGCCTGGCTATATATACACTGCCCCTGCCTGGCTATATATACACTGCCCCTGCCTGGCTATATACACTGCCCCTTCCTGGTTACATATACACTGCCCCTGCCTGGCTATATAAACTGCCCCAGTCTGGCTATATATACTGAACCTGACTGGCTATATATATATATATAAAGATATATGAAAACTGCCCCTGCCTGGTGATATATATACTGCCCCTGCCTGGCTATATATATACTGCCCCTGCCTGGCTATATACTGCCCTGCTTGGCTATATGATGCCCCTGCTTGGCTATATGATGCCCCTGCCTGCCTATATGATGCCCCTGCCTGGCTATATATACTGCCCTTGCCTGGCTATATGATGCTCCTGCCTGGCTATATACTACCCCTGCCTGGCTATATATACACTGACCCTGCCAGGCTATATATACACTGCCCCTGCCTGGCTATATATATTGCCCCTGCCTGGCTATATACACTGCCCCTGCCTGGCTATATACACTGCCCCTGCCTGGCTATATACACTGCCCCTGCCTGGCTATATACACTGCCCCTGCCTGGCTATATACACTGCCCCTGCCTGGCTATATACACTGCCCCTGCCTGGCTATATACACTGCCCCTGCCTGGCTATATACACTGCCTCTGCCTGGCTATATATACACTGCCCCTGCCTGGCTATATATACAGCCCCAACCAGGCTATATACACTGCACCAGCCTGGCTATATATACAGATCCAGCCAGGCTATATATACACTGCCTCTGCCTGGCTATATATACACTGCCCCTGCCTGGCTATATATACTGCCCCTGCCTGGCTATATATACTTCCCCTGCCTGGCTATATATACACTGCCCCTGCCTGGCTATATACACTGCCCATCCCTGGCTATATACACTGACCCTGTCTGGCTATATATACTGCCCCTTCCTGGTTATATATACTGCCCCTTCCTGGTTATATATATACTGCCCCTGCCTGGCTATATATATACTGGCCCTGCCTGGCTATATACTGCCCTGCTTGGCTATATGATGCCCCTGCCTGGCTATATACACTGTCCCTTCCTGGCTATATACACTGTCCCTTCCTGGCTATATATATTGCCCCTGCCTGGCTATATACACTGCCCCTGCCTGGCTATATATATACTGCCCCTGCCTGGCTCTAAATAAACTGCCCCTGCCTGGCTATATATACAGACCCTGACTGGCTATATATACTGGCCCTGCCTGGCTATATATACACTGCCCCTGCCTGGCTATATATACCCTGCTTGGCTATTTATACACTGCCCCTGCTTGGCTATATATACTGCCCCTGCCTGGCTAATATAAATCCTAAAAAAATAAAAATAAACCATGCACATATTTGGTATCCTCACAACAAAAAACACTTGTGTAAATTCATTCATGAGTGTTACGGCTTAGTGTAACAATTGAATCTTCTCTGCATTATTCCCAAGATGAATAAATACTAATGTACAGAAAATAGTACTAAAACAAAGTAAAACAACAAGTTGTCATACAGGGATGCTGACCTAAGCATGAAAATGGTATGACTACTTGAATAGAAGGAGAAAAAAGAAAATAATTTTTTTGTCCTCAAGTTCAAAATTGGCTCTCAAGGACTTAAAGGGGTTTTGCCACGAAGTAAACTTGACGTGGGAAGCTTGCAAATGAAATAACAAACATTTTCACCATTCGTTATTATTAAAAAATCTGCACTGTTTTTGTTTTAGCTTCTCCTTTAGTGATCCATTGTTTACAGCTTGTCTCCAGGGGATATGACCAGGGCTGAGAGCTCCTCAGTCCTGGTCGCAAATGCTCAGACATCATTTCTCCTCTCAGGCAGCTACTGAGTGTTTAAACCCCAGGTGCTATCATTCTACTTCTGTACTCCTTAGTATTTAGTCAAACAGTGCAAATAAAAAAAAGAAACCTCAATCAGGTCTGTGCATTGATAAAGAGGAAAAAAAATCCACAGATTTGGTTCCTGCAGGGATTTGAACCGAGGACCCTTGTGTTGTGAAGCAAAAACATTACCTCTCAGGTACTCACATTGCTTTATATAAACAGAACTTTGACTACAAAGAGGAAAGACCTGGTGATGTCATCCTGCTGGGTCACATGATATGCAATTCAAACAAATCACACACGCCCCCTTCTTAGCACACAGAGCTGGATATAGGAGGTATGAAATGAGATCGTGGCAAAACCCCTTTAAATAAAAATCCAATCTCAGTTCTTGTTCTTAGGTTGTATGTGAGGAATTTGAGTGTTTTGTGTAACCTTGTAATTCAATGCCGTGTGCACATATGACGATTGTCACCAGTAACCAGTAGACCAATAGACATCCCTTTCCTGTGTGACCAAGGCCAACCCTTTGTAAGGTACAGAGTAGATTTTGGTGGCCACAGCTATTGTACCACATGTACAGACATTAAATATGGAAGTATAAAGGATGCCAATTACAGCTGGAGAGAAGGAGGCATCATAGCATTTATGAAATAGAAAACGACTGACATTAATAGAATTTTCTACCATCACTAAACTCCTGCTGGGCAATGAGGGCAAGGATCCTCTCATTGTCTCTGGGACAAATGGATCATTATAGAGAAGTCACCACATATGTAACTTACAGCCAGGACCCCTATAAAACTTAATAAACCTGCAAAATTAACTTGGTAGATTGAATGAAACCCCCATAGTACCAGGCGAAGGGGGACATAACTGCGGAGGGGCTCTAATCACCCTTAGTAAACAGTAGGATTTGGATTTGTAAATTATTTCATGTTTTTACCCTGCCTTTTTATCACCCTTATATAGATTTTCTATATAATACATTTGTTACCATGTAAAATTTTGTAAATATCATATTCAGTTTCATTTTGACCTTATCCTCTAAACCCAGGTGGAAAGAATTCCTCTGGCCATGGTTCCCTAGTGGTTTCCTCCTCCAAAGGATTGGGGATGGTGAGTGGTTCCACTCCTGAATACTGGGGGATGGCTTTTGGGGATTTGGTGTGTTCTTTGGAGTTGGGACAGATTTCAGTGTGAAATGTCATTTTTCAGACCTTGTCTAGAGTAATAATAAAAAAATAATTAAATTTTTATAAGATCTGTCTCAGCTGCTATGTTGGAGAGTCAAGTGAAAGTTGCAGGCAAGTTATGGTGGATCAACTAATAAAAGCTGTGAAACTTAACAGTGGTGAACAGGTTGAGCTTAGGAGGCCAGCCTGAATGATGTGATAATGGTAACGTCTTCCAGCGGCGGCTGTGGAGTGAGGATCTTTGGTGTCCCAGAAGTGGACTGGCTTTGCGAGAATGTCAGGCCTTTTGATTGCTGTCCCGTAGGGCAGGCAGCTGGGGGATCTCACTTGTATCCATGAATCCAAATACATACTAGCACCTGACTTCTTACTGTGATTGTGGTAATTATGGGGGACATGTATGATCGGCGTTTTCGACGGTTTTCTGCCGTATAATGTGCCTCTCGGTGCCGGCTCTGCTGTCGGACGCACCTCCGATTTCTAATGTGCCTAATTTCTAATGCGTCTAACATAAAGGGGCATACTGTAGGCAATCTGGGGTGGAACACACCACATTTGAAAACACCGACGCATGTATGAATTAAAGGCGCATTAAAGCTCCGACAGGCAGCCCAATTTCAATGTGGTCTGTCTGTCGGACGCGTCAAAGTTTGCCCCCGCATCTATGAGCGCACTTCGGCGCCAACATACATCAAGTGCAGTTTTCACGGAATAAAAAGTGAAAACAGGCGCTTCAATGTGCCGATCTTTATACATGTCCCCCTATGTGGTTTTAAATAAAGCTGTGGCCATTTAACACCAAAATGATGTGTTGTGGATATCTTTAGCTAGCATGTTTACTGCAGTTTAGACATTTTGCTAGTGAATGTGGATCCACCCCATGTCCAGAAGTCATGGCAGTACAGTCTTCCAAGTAAATTGTCTTTTTTTACATAACAGCTGAACAATTTCCCCACATTCCCATAAATATAGTATGTTCAAGGTACTATACAAATTGTCAAACCCCAATAGTGTAATCTTAGCTCTACTCTAAAATTTACAAATTATATTCCTGTGGGTAGTTTTGTCCTTGAGTGATGGTTGCTTTTTTTTAGCTCTGCTCTATACGTGCACATCTGGGATCAGTTATTGTAGCTTAGCTGCATTACCTAAACATGTAAGGTAGTCTAAAATTCATCCCAGATACCTAACCGCTACTCTGTCTGATCAGATTGGCTGCTTTTAATCAGAACAAGCCCAGCAGAAAGTCAGTGAGCCTTGTTTATAAAAACTGTCCAGATGTAAGACTTTCTTAGTTGCCCATAGCAAGCAATCAGAGTTCTCCTTTCAATTCATATAGTGATTTGGAAAAATAAAAGCTGAGCTCCGATTGGTTGCTATTGGCAACAAAGAGAGTCTTACTGCTAGAACTTTTTTCATAGATAAGGTGTGTAAGAAAGGTGAAAATGGAGTGATCACAAATTGTGCAAAAACCCCGGGGAGGCTGTGTGCTATCGTTCTTGTTATCTGTAGAACCCACTTGACGACTTTCAAAAATTGTGTTTAGGAAGATTAATGTGCCACAGAATTTTTTTTTTTTACAAGATGTGCCCCTGTTGCAGGCCACACCCCCTTTTTACTGGCCCTTCTCACACCCTTGAACCAAAATTGACACTCAAAAGCACATAAATAAATAATGTTTTATGGCACAGTCAATAACCTTTTTCTTTTAATATTGATGCCGTGTAAGGGCTTTTTATTTGCAGGATAAGTTGATGTTTTCATTGGTACTTTTTGGCATATGTAAGAGTTTTTGATAATTTTTTATTCTGTTTTTTGGAGGCTTTTGTTTTTTTTTTGTAATGCTAAATGTCTGGTTTAAATAGCATGATCATTTTTAGGTGGTATCATTATGAATTTTCAATGCCTTATATGTTTTTACAAAATGAAGTGATTTTATTGGGAAAACAGTGATTTTGTGTTTTTTATTTATTTATTTTAATATATGTTTAAACTTTCCTTTTTAACATTTTTAAAGTCCTATTATGAGAGTAGAATTTTTCAGTATTGCTGAAAATTATGCCTGTGATGGGCTGCCCATTACACGCTGCATCCAACAGTACCTATTAGGTTTCTATTCATGGCTACCATCAGCATCCTGTGATGGCATTGCGAGGGTGCCGATCATTGACAGAGGGAACCCTTTCTTTTATCAACCATCTAGATGTGGCAGCTGTTACCTGTGGCATCTTGAGCCTACCTAATGATCTGCCAAGTCATCTGGAGGTTCAGAAGGTCATCCTTTATTTGAGAGTCTCCCAGACACTCCAGGAGAGTTTACAAATTTGTTGTAAACTTGTTGGACTAATGAATGTTTAAAATATTATACTTGTGTGAAAAAGTCTGTGTGGCGGTATATGATGTATACATGTGTGCTGGTTCCAAGCGTTAGGGTGCGTTCACATGGTGGATTTTCAAACAGTGTCATTTCCTCGACGGAAATTCCATGCGTATAATTGCGGAATTTTGATAAGGAAACAATGCTGAATGTCCAAGGCAGATTTTGTGAATAAATACTCAAATAAATTCTCTAATAAAATCAGTGTCATCAGAATGACAATGCTGATTTTACATAGGGTATAATTTAAATCAGTTTACCATCAGATTTGACTCTGATTCTGAGACAGATTCAGCACCGAATCTGCCCTCAGATTCAGTGTTCTAATTCTATGTGTGAATATAACTTAAGTCAATGCAGGGGCATTGCTTGGCCATTTGATCCGGGGCAAAAGCTGCTGCTCCGAACCTGGCCTGGACTGGCAATCTGCTCTACCGGGAAGATTCCCATTGAATCCTTCACACAGGTGAGTCTTCTTAACTGTATGCATGTCTGGAAGAAGATTGTTGACGTTTGTAGTGCCACACCATCTAATCCCGTGTGCGATGTCAATAAGCGGCCACAAGCCTCTCTGCCTCATGTAGGCTGCAAAGTCTAAGGCAATCTAAATTAAGCTTTGCAACCTGTGAGTTGCATCATTACGCAGGCGGCGTGATGTGCTCAAGACACAGGTGCCATGATGACGTCACTATGACTGCACCAGAAGCAGTGTGGGAGAGAGATGTTCCGCTGGAAAATAGGGAATGATGAGTATTATTTTTTATTTTGTATATCTAGCTACAGAGGTTCACCTATATATTTACCTACTGGGGGTCATCTATATACCTACTGACTGGAGGGCATCTACATACCTACCTACTGAGGGGGCAACTATATCTCTCCCTACTGGGGGACCTATACACCTATCTACTGAGGGGCCACGTATATCTCTACCTACTGGGGGGGTCACCTATATATCCATTTACTGGGGATACTTATATCCCTACCTACCAAGAAGGATCCTATATACCTACCTACTGGAGCATTTAAATTACTACCTACTGAGTGGGTACACCTATCTCTGGCTACTGGGGGCACCTATATCCCTACATACTTGAGGAACCTATGTTATTACCTACTGGAGGTACCTATATACCTATCTAATGAGGGGGCATCTATATCTATACCTACCTACTAGATGTACTTACAGTATATCCCTATCTACTGAGGGGGCACCTACAGTTATGTGCAAAATAATAGCAGTGTGTTTCAAAGAAATTACAAAAAGCTAAATTCTCATGATAACATTTATTTCCATATATACAAGGGCACTGCAAGTTCTGCACATTCACATCCAAATGAAAACATGATCAAAATATCAAATTATAAACTGAAAATTCAGAAAATGTAATAATAGGCTGATAAAAAATAGCAGTATGTGCATTTTCATTATTCAGCTGGAATATAGCATAGTATAAGTTGAAATTTGTTTCCAGATTTAGCTTTTCTGTCATCACTCAACCAATATTTAGCTGTGTAATCTTTACTTCTGAGAATTGCTTTACACCTGTTGGACATGGAGTCAACTTAAGTCTGAAAACAGGTATTCTAGCCCCAGCAGACTGTTCTACATTCCACAATTCATTTGCATTTTTAGGTTTTGCATAAAAAAACACATTTTTTATGTCACTCCTCAAATTCTCGATTGGGTTGAGATTTGTGATTGGGCTGGTCACTTCATAACATCAGTCTTGTTGGTATGGATCCAGGATGTTGGCCGCTTGCTGGTGTGTTTGGGGCCTATGTCCTGTTGAAACACCCTTTTTAAGGGTATATCTTCTTCTGCATAAGGCAACATGACCTCTTCCAGTATTTTTATATTCAAACTGGGCCATGGTGCCTGGTATGCGATAAATGGGCCACGCTCCAGAGTATGAGAAACATCCCCAAACCATTATGCTTGCACCACCATGTTTTACAGTCTTCACAGTGTACTGTGGCTTGAATTCAGTGTTTATGGGTTGTCTGACAAACTGCCTGCAGCCTTTAGACCCAATGACAAGAAATCGTGCTCTCATCTGTCCATAGAACGTTGCGCCACTTCTCTTTAGTCAATGTGTTCTTTGGCAAACTGTATCCTTTCCAGAACATAAATTTTTTTCAGGAATGGTTCTTTACGAGGGTTTCTAGCAAATAGTATGGCTTCTCGTAGACACCTTCTGATTGTTGCAGTACTCACAGATAACTGAAGATCTTCTTTGATGCTTTTTTACTATTTTTGTTATTCTATGATCTAGTCAGATGGTAGTATTCCTTTTAGTACCATGTTTCTGGTTTTGTGTGCCATTTTTTTAGCTGAGCAGCCAAATATTTTCTTTACTTCTTGATATGTTTTGCCCTCTCCAATCAACTTCTTGATCAATGTTCTTTCTCCTTTGGTACAATGTCTGGAATGACCAATTGTACTCACTGAGAATGGGCTAAAACCAGAGCAGGTATAACATCGGCTTCCCTCCTTCATCAACCACTTATTGCATCTGGACGTATGAATACCACCTATTGGCGGTAAGGGGCTTTGTAACGGGATCGCGCCGTGATCCTGCTACATAGCCTGCGGGTTACGGCTGCTAATTGCAGCTGACCTCCACTGGTAACAGCGCGGAATGTTGTTTGAATGTTGAATGTGATGTTTGAATGAATGAGAAACAGTGGCGCGCACCATTCCTCACTCTGATTGTGGGGCCCTGCTCAGTTTACATGGCAGCTGGAAGCCTGGTGATGGTTTCCATCGCCGCCAAATTTTCTGTTTTACTTCTTTCTGTCCTAGTCAAGAAGTAATAAAACCGCCATGCTGGTACACCATATTGCATTGTATTGCAATGCAATTGGCTGTATAAATGATCACACCCCCTAAAGCAGAGCCGGGCATTGTACAGATGCGGCCCGCAGCGTACAATGCCCAGTTCTACTAATAGTAGCGCTGATGGCCCACCATGGCTGGGTGGCGCTGAAAGGCTGTGGCGGGCAGTCAGCACTACTATTAATATCCCCTGTATACACTCTGTATGGCCGAGGAGCTGCCGGAGGAGCGTCCCGGCGCGATAATATCATGCTGCCAGCCTCGGGAGAAGAATGCACTTGGCCGGGAAGCAGATAAGGTAAGTATTAGTTTTGTTATTTTTCATTTTGGTCATTAATCAATATACATGCATGTAGGGTCCTATAACTATCTATATAACTGACTGTGTGGATTAAATCTTAACTTAAATACCTGACTGAGAGGACCTATAACAATCTATATATAAGCCTGTGGGGAGCTATAACTATCTATATACCTGCCTGCATGTGGGGACCTATAACTATCTATATAGACCTGCCGGTGGGGACCTATATCTATCTATATTCCTGCCTGTGGGGCTATTTATATCTATATCACTGCCTGTGGGGAGCTATAACCACCTATATACCTGCCTGTGGGGAGCTTTAACTATCTATACACCTGCCTGTGGGGACCTATAACTGTATACCTGCCAGTGAGGACCTATATTTATATACCTGCCTGTGGGGACCTTTATCTATATACCTGCCTGTGAGGACCTATATCTATATACCTGCCTGTGGGGACCTTTAACTATCTCTATACCTGCGTGTGGGGACCTATAACTATATACCTGCCTGTGAGGACCTATATCTATATACCGGACTGAGGGGAGCTGTATTTACCTGCCTTACTGGGGGATATATCTATATACCTGCCATACTGAGGGAACAGAGTAAGTTTCCACAAAAATAAACCCAAAAATGAACTTTTTTCCCGTTCACTCTATCTTTTTTTTTTATTTTTATTGGTCCGGCCCTCTAAAACCATCCTACTTTCTCATGTGGCCCCATGGGAAAATTAATTGCCCAATCCAGCCCTGAAGGGACTCAAACTACCCTACAGGGACTCAAAGTAAAAAAATAAATAAAATGTTTTTTGTTTGGAATAAAAGGGATCAAAAAAGTTGCATGTATTTAGAACTGGTAGTCATAAAAAGTACACCTCAGCCTGCAAAAATGCACTTTTGCTCAGGTCTGTAGCTAGGAGTACAAAAAAGTTATTGGTCGCAGAAAATGGTGCCACAGCAAGGGAAGTCCTCTTTAGCCTCTTCGTTATCAGTGACCTTAAAGGATATACTATCAAATGAAGTGCAACTTTACTGCTGAAGATGAGTCACAGAAATCAGTGGTGACATTTAAAGCACTTGAAGGATTTGCTATGAATTTTTCCCCAAATTCGACCACAACTTTTACCCTTTGAATTGCAGAGTTAAAGGGGTTTTGCCACGATGCAATGTTGACGTGGGATCTTCCAAAATGGGTATTTAATCACTTTTCTAAATATATGTGATTACAAGAAGAGAAGACTCTGAGAGCTACAGCATTTCTCAATCTCCCTTAGTTACCTGAAAGCTTGCATTAGACAAGACCAGAGGAGCTGACAGGCCGGCGCTTGCCTGAAACACTTCTATCTGATGACAGGGAAAATGAATGAGCTTCAAGGGGCTGTGGAGAAAGTGCAGTGTATGAGCCTGTGTCTTGCTGTATAGAGAATCAACTGTTGTAAAGTTAGTATTTGAGTTAAGTTTTGAGACGCTCCCTTATTCCTCACTCTCTGCTCACCCCCTCCCTCTCTCCCCTGCAGCCTTCATGATGTAGCATGATTTGTTTATATTCTACTCCCGTGCTGATAAGGAGGTAAGTAACTCAGTCCTGGCAAAACCCCTTTAAATTTTAGGCCAGAGCTACATCATACAGGTACATACTACAATACACACTTAAGATTTTTTTCTACAGTGCTTGAAAAGGATTAATGCTTCATGTCATTACAAAAATGTTCTCAATTGAAATCTGCATCATGACAAATATTAGCGATGCACTTTTTGAAAAGGGTCTTCAGGCTGGTTTCACATGAGGTTTCTTCATGCACATTTGGGTGTGTTTTACTTATCAAAATTCTGTGAAAAACCATTTATAAAGTGTTGTGGTGCACATAGTGTTTTTATTCTTTATGTGATGTGTAAAGAAATGTAAGTATACTTCCATCGTTTATGCATTTTCAGTCTTCAGCACAGAAAATGCGTCAGAAGCCAGGACTTGAATGTGATGGGACTAATCCTAAAATGCAGTCAAATCTATGTGAAGAAAGAAATCAAGTACACAGCACAAATCCGAGGTTATCCGTCAGACTTCTGTCACATGTTACACGGTGGATTTTTCCTCTCGTAAAATATGATGTGTGACTATAGCTTTACAAAGAAATAGGAAAGCTGATTGACTACTTTTCTGGATGGGGCATCACCCAGCTTTACCAAACATTGGATAGCATTCCTAGACATTGGAGGAAAACTGGTTGACGCTTCATTCCCACAGCAGTCACTCAGCTTTCCTTCATTCCTGAACATAGGTAGTAATACAGGGTAAAAAAATACCCCACATGTGAAGCACAGAGTAGGCAATGAGTGGCCAAGAGTAGGCAGATAGCTCATATGAGGCAGGAGCAGCACTCACCCTTGGTAGATCGCATGCAGAAATGCTGTGCCTGCAGCCCTTCTGCATGTATCTAAGCATTGGGGCAGTGTCCAAAGATGCATTATACCTGTGCTAGGACATATAAATTATCAGCCAGCAGTCAGGTGGTTACTGGTACAGGAGACTTGTCAACTCTTTCAGGAATCTGGGTAGACTTCCCTTTTTCCAGGGGTTTCTCTGATGTTCGGGGAGAGCTGTCAAGTTTTCTTTTTACCTCAGGCAGCAGTCTGGCCTCAGTACAAAAGATACAAAGATAAATCCCTGCTCCCAGAATCTTGCAATAGGACACTCAGAAAATGGTTTGGACCATTGTCAACTAAATCCAAAAGGAGACTTTAAAACAGCCTCAAAAACATAAAATACCCAGTCTCCTGCCAGCCATCCCAGGACATCTTCCCTAAATCGGGACTGTCCAGCTGAAATCGGGACAGTTGGGAGGTATGTTTATGTAGTGGGACAAGCCTGAAAATTTCATGAAAGTAACATGAAATTGGCTGCAACTGCTACTACTACTACAAACCATCTGGTGCACAACAAAACATCCAAATGGCTAGTAATGAAGCTATGTCCCTGCCAATAAAGTTTTTGGGCTGGTGCCTAATTCCTCTGCCCTATATATGTAGCCTAACTACATCCGAAATTATACTGTATGAGACTGGTACAAATGTAACTTGAAGATCATAGGCCCCAATCCAAACTGCAACAGGGTCTCCCATCTGTCATGTGTCATGTACAATCCTGACATGTTATCACTCTAGAGACTTTCCTCATATTTCCTTAATCTAGACCAGACCTTTTTTTCAGTCATTTTGGATATTTATCGCATAATTCAGAGGCCATAGTATTATTAACTTACAAATAAACCTGCTATATTTAGTCAAACATTTAATTAATTCCCCCTAATGTAATGGTGGAAACTGCTTCTCTCGCTGATCAGCACAAGCTCAGATGAACATTGCTGAACAGCACATCAGCAGCAAATCTCATCCATGGCATTTCCCTGGTACAATATATTAAAGGAGAAAGGGCATGGAAAAATTCTGTAACTAAGGTGCTGAATGCACCCCTCCAAAATGCAATGCATCTGTGTTACCCCCATGCTGTAGTGTCCATGGCTCCTCTGACGTTCAGTAGCATATTGGGGTAGAAACTAGATGTACTAGATTTGGCCCTGAAGGACTGGTTGCCCCCTCCCCTGACTCTAGATGCAATGTGCCCGATTCTCCATCTCCCCGTGCTATAATGTCCATGTCCATTCTCTCTCAACGTGCAATAGTAAATAAGTGCAAAAATAGCATGGAATAGAGCTGTTACTAATATGCTTGATATGCCAGGAGCTTCGGAACCGCACATGCGCAATAGCACATCGGGAAGGAACAGCTTAAGTAATGTCTGCTACTGCGTATGCGCAGGTCTCCAAAGCTCCTGGCATATGTTTGCTGACACAGGGACATTGAGCCAGACCAAATGACTTAAAGGGCCATGTACAGCCCTGGGAATGGACGTTCTGCACCACTGGTCTAGGCACGTGCCTCGGCTTTGCTCTTTTTTTAGCATATTCAAGCATAATAATTTGGACTGCTGAAACTGAAAAGCAATATCTGGAGACACCACACATACAAACATTGCACTAGAACTTTCATATGTTGGCTAGTATGGTAATTTTAATTAAAATTAACATTTCCGAAAGAAGGAGATCGTTTTGCTAGGTTAGTTTGATAATGTGTTTTATAATCTGTTTAATAATCTGTTATCCTGCCTGTCTAATAATTTGATAATCTGGCACCTGTCAGGTCCTGTTGATGAAATGGAAGAGAAATGGTGTTTTAAAAAACATTGACAAATACCAAACACGTCAGTTTTCAATTTTCAAGTAATTTAATTTGCAATCTGAACATATGTTCATGAGAGTGTTCCTGCTTCTGTATCTCCTCTGACAGAACGTAACTAGGAGCCAGGCTTTTTAACTGCATTATTAGGTTCCCATAAGCATGCCTGAACAGATAAATCCAGATTAGTTCTTCTCAGAGGTCAATTCCTGACACCGACATGCACAGAGTCAGGCAATGTGTGACCCTAACCTACCACAGGGACCGCATTTCGACAAGCTTATTAAAGATTTCAAAGGCCACATTGTTTTTCAGCTGACAGAAAAATAAACATAGTCAGGGACATTTAACACAGCGCATGCTGTATCCTGGATAACATAATGCATTGCAATTTATAAAGCCACAGCTGGTACTGAACCAAAGAAATCCACGTCTTATCACACAAATACCCAAAATACATGTGGTCAATTGTCCTTCTATACATGTTCTTCTTCTAATTTAGGGCCTTCACACATGACCATGTGATAACTGGGTACTTTATGTATAAAAGTGGTTATTGACATCTTATGAGGTGATGACAAATCACTAGGATATTCCATTACTTTATGATTAGTTGGGGTCCAACCTATAAGGCCCCCACTGATCCTGAAAAAGAAGGGACTGCAGCATCAATTCTGCACTGCAGTCTTTTTACAGTCTCAGAATATCAAGTGAAAGCTGCACAGCTGTGATGTATGGAAAACCAGTCCTTCCATCTTAGGATAAGTAGGGGTCCCAAAAGTCAGACCCCCAACAATCAGACCTGGGCATCACTGGGAATAGATAGGTGCCCAATAATCAGATGGTTCTTGTAGTCTTCTGCTTATGACCTGGTGAAATGTAACATTATATTATGCTTTCATAAATTCCTAGGTTAGAAGACTTTTTGTTTTATTAGATACCAGATTAAAGAAATTGCATTCCCTATGGCAAGGAGATAGAGGGTTTCATGTTTACATTCATTTTTAAAGCCAACAATGTACCTACCATGTAGCTTTTCTGGACTCTGGAAGCAAGAGGCCCATTCTAGTCTTGCCTTGTCTCCATTTTAATAGGTGATGAGAACTTGCAACCTTGGTTTTCATTTAGTTTGCGATATTAAAAAACAAGGAAATTGTGAACGTACTTGGGTCATGAATATGAGATAGGACATCAGGACTGAATGGTGATTAGAAGTATGGTGGTGTCGAGCAGCAGCTGAAGAGGTCTCCATTCTCTATGTACTCCACGCATTATATTGCTATTCCCTCTTCTGCCTCATTGCATTAGAATGGAAAAAGAAAATGGAGAATTATCAAGTGCCTGTAAATAGAACCCCTTATAAAATAGCTCAAGCAGCGCAACTGAGAAAAAAAAGGAGGAAAATAAAGAAGGTAAAAGGCAAAATAGAGGTTCTGAAAAATGCTAATAAAATAAAAAAATATCTTAAAGGATAATTTTCTCATCATTAATATACAGTATATGAACTCTCCATAGTGTGAGATTCCTTTAAAAGTATAATAGCATGTTTTACGGCATAATTTTAAATTGAGCTTTTCTACATTTGTAGGAATATTCTACAGACTTTTCTATGATCATCCATGATATTTCATAGTCTAGCAATTTTGTAGAAGACCATGTGCAAAAAATATTCTGTTGAGAACCCAAGATATAAGGGATCCCATGGGTAAATGATATACACCCCATTTATATAGATAATGACTTTCCAGCCCTAGAACAAACTTTCAAAAGAATCCCTACTCTTTAATATTTGGTACAGACATTCCCTATGTCATAAACACTACTTATAGGGTAATTCAGTTTATTAGAAAGATAAGTGACACATAAAATATAAGCTAGTCAGGCAGAGACAATGATTGTGGAAAGCCCCCTTGGTCCCAATTGTGATGAAAGCACTGGAGAACATGCCCCTTGTACCCTTCCCTTAATCTCCCTCATGCTCAATTTAAATGGGTATTCTAGCAATCTGACAATGTTATTTGCATACAAAATATCTGCCGGGCTATCTAAAAGTAAGGGTCTGCAATGCTAGGTAAAGCTAATTTTCCCTTTTACTTACCCAGGGTTGTGTAAGTCTGCAACATGGCCCCATTTACTTGATTGGCTTTTTTGTAATACAAGACATAGTATAAGGTCTGCAGTTGAGTGATGTCAGACTAAACCTTAAATTAAAAGATTGGTACAGATCAAAATAGGGAGATCACCACAAATTAGCCATAGGCAGCATCAGTCTCAACAATCAAACTACCCCTCCAAAGAAAAATAAGATATTTTTTTCTGTATCTGGTCATCCATATACATATGGCCTTGCTTGTCTCATGGGATCGCCGTCTTTCGTAAACGGATGGCACTGACAAAGGCTTCTTCCGTAACTCAGCCTGTTTTATTTTTGACACAGGTTGATAACACAGCATATAACATACCATAGAGTAAACAAAAACCCTAGGCCGTCTGGCCACTAGCTATACCAATAGCCACCCTAACTATCGTGGTCTGCACCTAACGTCCAGCCCCACAAATAACCGCTGTACCACCAGTCACCGCCGGTTCAGGCTTCCTCCAGCCTTGCTCCCTTGCTGCTCCAACTGCAGGTAGCAGGCCACTCCCCCCCGATCACTTGAAGAGACAGGTTTTTTATAGCCATCCCGGGACTGGCCCAAAACCCGACATGGAACCTGGAGACCTGGGACGTGGGAACAGCCACCCACCCATCTGCAGCTGGTCCGGGGAAGCCAACCCATAATGGCTGGATATCAGCCATGCTACATATAGCTGTCAGCAACCTAGCGTTGCTGACAGATAAACATTGGCTCCCCCCACCAAGAGCTGGCTCTTGGTGGCACGTCTCTACCAGGATGACTCCACCTCGGGGCAGAGACAGGCAAATACTCTTAGCCACTCTGCCACATATCCCTTCCCTCTGATAAAGCCCATAGGGCTTTCTCACATTAGCTAGGCTCCCTCCGGGGTCAAAGCTCCTATTTTGGGGCAACGTCTTCCCTACATCCTCAGGGGCAGAGACAAAATGGTCCACATACAACTCAGTTGTGGACTCATACCATGCACTCAACACACCTTGGGCAACAGACACTCTACTGTCCCTTACTATAGATGTCACCAACCCATGCACGCTCTACTACAAGGAGGTCATCACCCACAGCCTGCATGCTGACATTCACAGGGTTACTAATGGAAAATCCCATTACCAGCGCTATCAGACCTTGTAGATTGCCTACACCCACCGGCCATCTTGGCATTGTGCCCACTGGGCAGAGTTTTCCCTATTTTGGGTCTCGCATAAGCCAGGGGCCCCTGGTTGGTCTCAGCAACTGCCCTAGTGTCACCAGAAACTGTAATGACAGCACACCTGTCAGGGTCGCTATTCAACATGGCCCCTAGGGGCGTACCTGAGCCAAAACCTGCTACCTCTTTGTCTGCAGGATCATAATGGGTTCCAAACTTCTCGTCATCACCAGGCCTCTGGTCCTCACTGACCATCTCCGGTCTCTTAGGGTAAGATACAGCCTCAAATTTCTCTGGACCCTGAAGTTCGGCCTCTTGGCTACCGGCTGTTACCTGGTTTCTACCAGAGGAAATTTGGTCTACCTCACTGACCACCTCAGCGATGATACCCTCCAGTGCAGTAGGACCGACTGTGGCACAATGTACCTCTGTGACTCCCTTAACCTGTAGGTTAAGAATAACATCAATATTAAAGACAGTTGCAACCTCACGGAAAGCCCTGCAGATTACCTCAGCCTCTTTTCCAGATGTGTTTCTAATATCTGAGGACTCGCTCGTCCCTCCATACACCTGACTTATAGCAGTGGAAAAAACCATCTTCATGGCCTGTTTCCGTTTTTCCCTGCAATATCCTTGCATGACTTCCGGAATCGCTGGCACTCACATGAGCTTTACAGCCTGCCACAGGTATTTGACTTATAGTGACCACTTGAGGAGGCTTATATTGCACTACAGGGGCCACAAACTGTGCATATTCTGCAATACAAACCTCACCACAGTCAGGCATGCTAATGGTTTCAGCGTCACCATTGGCAACCTCTATAGACACTTTGCCTGCCATGATGACCTTACCTGGCACCTAACCAGTTACAGAGGATATCTTTCCCTGTGCACACTTCTCACTGGGGCTTTCTAGCAGCAGACACTCTGCATTAATGGGTGGAGATGTTTCCCTCACATCCCCTATACCCATCTCTAAGGGAGTATTTTCAGCTTCTACCTGGGATACTCCTATATCTTGCTCCACATCAAATTCACACAATGAGCTGGAGGCAATGGCAGACACATTTATAAATGGGACATCAGTAATAACTGCCCGGCTATTACCTTTATAGTTCTCACACTCATACACCAAACTGGCTGTGTTCACATTAGGCAACTCAGTCAACTTTTTACCCTCTGTAGGTTCAGCGGACATCTTGCTCCAAATGGCATCCATCTGCCGCTCGCCCCAAACCACAGGACACAGTACCTCTGAGAGACTGTTAATATTTTTCTCCATCATCTGTAAGGAAAATTTATCAACTGCCTCAGAACCAGGCACTCCTTTACCATCTGGGGATTTACACCCGCTCCCCTGCCTCTCACTAGGGTTCAAGCATACACCCAGCGCTGTGGTGTCCAGCAGTTCACTCCTTCCACTACTGCAGTCTTTGTGACCAAAAGCTACTGGCAATACAGCAATCATTGAGGCAAGTGAAATCAGTAGAACTAAAAGTCTCAGCATAACTTTTCTCTATACAGGTATCTGAGGTCTCATACATGCAGGCATATTCTTCACCAGAGTCTGGACACACCCTCATTAAACTAGTCTCCTCACACCTTGTAGGAGTGCAAACCTCCCCAGCATTTTCCAGTTCCCTTCCAGGCTGCACACTGAAACATGAAGGCTCCTCTCTGAGACCAACAGCAGTCACACAGAACTGGTGGCTATCAGTCCCTGGGCATGCATTACCTGCGACTTGCAAGCTACAATCAGGTACACACGGTGCACTGGGGTCACTGGTAGACACATTTATGAACTGCACACCAGACACTTTGCACACATCTGCCGGGCACTCATATTCACACGTTTCCACAACAAGAGGGATAGAGGATACCTTGTTGCTATGGGCAACGACACCAGCTCCACTTGAGCCTGTACTGTTAACACATGCCCCCAGATAGTCATCCACCACAGGACATACATTATCTGCTGTTTTGGCACTCTTAGCCGCATGTTCACACAGGGCCGCACCTGAGCTACACCCTGCTACTGCTTTACCTGCAGTGGCTTTAGCAGCTATTTCCGCTTTGGCAGCTGACTCTGGGACCCAGCTCCCCTCCCCCTTCTCAGGTAGTGGAACTGAGCTACTTCTTAGAGGTCCAGTTAATTCACTAGTGACCTTTTCAAAAGACACCATTTCAGACAATTCACAAACAAAGTCCAGAAGACTGTTCAAGTCCAGATATCACAGTCTCAATGCTCTTTGGACTTGGCTGCAACAGTTCTGGGCATACATTTACCCCAGCCGTTTCATGGGGCATTTTTCCAGAAAAGCTACCTGCTCCATCTGGTACACTCTCAGTCCCCCACAAGCGCCAGAAAATTGGGAAGTCTGCCCAGGATGAATTCCACCTGCAACTCCTCACATACCTCAAGCAGATGATCTACAGTTCCCAGACAGGTCTCAAAAGATATGGTCACAGTCTCACCAGCACCTGGTTGGGTCTTCAGAAACGGTATTATATCTGGGTGCACTCTGGAGATGTTCTGCTGACAGTCCAGTTCTACCCCAAGTGGGATCCCACCCACTCGCAACTCCAGGGTCCTTACTGGCATCTCTTGGTGCCTGTCCAGGTCAGCCAGGACTGGGACTCCACCCATCTGGAACTCCATGGTTTGGGGCTGCAAATCCTCTGGCTTCCTCTGCTGGACTGGGGCAGCAGCCTCCCTCTGTTCCAGAGTTAACCCCATGAATGCCAGAATCCTCTCCTTTACCATATGGTATCTGGTTTCCTCTAGGGGCAAGTCACAATAGACTCTCTGGGGTTTGCCAGTGAGATACGGCCCCAGGACATCTACCCACTTGTCTGCTGGCAGTCTCTTGCGGATGGCAAACCGCTCAAAGGCTGCAAGGTAGGCCACTATATCTTCCCCAGCGGTCATTTTCCTCATAGCGCCGCACTCCCCCATGGCAAGGGAAAAAATAATGTAGCAACACAGTCTTTGTAATAGAGGTTTTTCCCCCTCTCTCCACTGAGAACACCGTCAGGCTCCTGGCCCTTTAAATTCTCCTGCAGCAGAATGCAGCAAGTCCTGTCTGTCAGTGCCAATAATGCCCTTCGCATCCTCCACCAATTGTAAGCTTCCACTCACGTTTGGACGCCATCTTGGACCGGCTCTGGGGGTTTTCGCTCACGGAATCGCCGTCTTTCGTAGACGGATTGGCACTCAGACACAGGTTTACGTTTCACAATGGCCTCCACCACCTTTATTAAGAGACAGGAGCATAAAACATAGGCACCAAACAAAAACCCTAGGCCGTCTAGCCACTTAATTTACATAACATAGAGACCCTCTCTAATGTCTGGACCTAGCATCCAGCAATGTATGCACACCGCACACTTTTGGCTTCCCTTAAGCCTCTGGGGGCCAGAGCCTCTTTCCAGCTCTTCTGCTGCTACACATCCAGGCAGCAGACCACTCCCCATGTTCCAGGCCACGTTTTGGATAGGGTTCAGGAGTCCCATAAAAAGCCGGGTCCTTCAGGTGTGCAGGGGGGCGTGGTTTGGTGCCTGGATGTGTAGCAGCAGTAGAGCTGGAAAGAGGGTCTGGCCCCCAGAGGCTTAAGGGAAGCCGAAAGTGTGCAGTGTGCATACATTGCTGGATGCTAGGTCCAGACATTAGAGAGGGTCTCTATGTTATGTAAATTAAGTGGCTAGACGGCCTAGGGTTTTTGTTTGGTGCCTATGTTTTATGCCCTTTTCTCTTAAAAAGGTGGTGGGGGGCCAGTGTAAAACTTTAAAACCTGTGTTTTGGTAAAATTTCTCCCTTTCGAAGCGGCGATTTCCCAGTGAGCGAAAACCCCAGAGGGGTCCAAGATGGCTTTCCAAAAAGTGGTGGAAGTGAAAACAATATATTTTTTTATATTATATATATATTTTTTTATATATATATATTTTAAAAATAATATTTATATATATTTATTGTGGGGACGTGCCCAGGGGGAATAGTGGACGGAAGATTTTTTTTCCCCCAAGGGATTTACTTCCTTTTGGGCCTTAGGGGGGCAAGGGGCCCAGATGCGTGTCACCGGGGGGGGCCGGGATCGGTGGGGAATGACAGTTGTGTGTAAGTACCATTTCCCCCTAGGGAAAAGGGGTTTGGGGTTGGGGTTTTTCCATGGGTTGGGGTTTTTCCGGGTGGGGGAAACTTTTCCGGGGGGGGTTTAAAAGACCGGGGGTGGGGGCCAATCCACCCCCGGGTTGAGGGGGGCCCTCGGGGTAAAAAGTTGAAAACACAGGGCCTGTTTTTTGGTCTGGTTTTAATGCTGGGGAAAAAAAACCTTGTTTGGGGAAAATTTAAACAAAACGCTTCGGCAATCAAAGAATAGTAAAGGGATAATAAATTTTTTGTGTTGCTAGCGTAAGCCCGGCTGGGTTTTTTTTAACGTTTACCGGAAAGGGGGGGGGTTTTTGTTTGTGTGCTGAATAAAACCCGGGTAAAGGGAAAACTTGAATATTTCCCGTGTCACGGTCCCCTTTGGGGAAAAGTGGTTTGTTAATAAATTGCTAAACCCCCAAACATTTGGTGCTTCGGATGGGGGGCCCGAAAGCATTAAAGGAATTAACGTGTTTTACTGCACCCTTTTGCTGGGGCCCAAAAGGGGCTCTTTGGGAAACGGGCCCTCCTGATTAAAATCCTTTGTCCTGGATAAAAAACCCTGCCCCTTCAACCCCCAAAGGGCACGGCCAAGAGGGGACGAAGGGGTTAAAGAAAACCTCATCCGGGCCCAAAACCAGCAGTCCCCCAGCCTGTGACAACCCAAATCACCCAGAAAGTGCTTTGGGGGGAACCCCATGGGGGCCCCCGGCGGGGAAAACCCAAAAGCGTGCTAATAGACCCCCAATCGACTCCCCTTTGCGGGGAACAGCAGCACATCAACCCCCAAAGGATCCCCAGGAGAAGGTCCCAACCCGGGTGGGGGAAAAAATTTGGGGCCCAGAGGGAAAATTTCGTTTCCCCCCCCCCGTTTGCCGTAAAGCGTCGCTACAGTAAGATGACATAAAGGACAAACGTCCGGGGCCCTTTAACTCGCTTTTTTTTAAAAGGGTGGCAGAGCGAACCCAACCTTTCCGTGGACCTCGGGGCGGAGGGTTAAAAAGTGGGGGCCTTTTTTGACGGGGGAATCTAAAAAAGGCGGTTTTTTTTTGACCTCAGCGAGCAGGACGCAGGGGGACTTTTTCCCAATTGTTAAAAGGGCAAAGTTTTTCGGGGTCCCCTTGGGAAACCAGTAAAAACATCCTTTCGTAAAGGGGCCGCCGGGGGCCATTTTTCCCGGACCTTCTTGGCCCCTCCCCGCTAAATCCCAAATGTTTTTGCCGGGTTTCATTGGTTTAAAAAAAGTTGGCTTCAGCCGGGGAAAATTCCCCGCCCGGCGCAGAAGGTTAAAAAGGGTTTTGTCCCTGGATAAGTTTATCCACTTTTTTGCCCCCCGGAAAGTTCCAGGCGTGGGTAGGACAAGGGGCCCCCAAAGTTTGCGGAGCACCTCCTTAACCTAAGTGGGAGAGGTACAAGGCCACTGAGGATTTACTGCAACCCTTTTACCTCTTTGGACCCCCTCAACCCCCGGGTTCGGAAAAGTCGGCGGAATTGGACTGGAAAGGGGACTGTTCCTTTCAAAGGGGGGTAAAGAGTGTCCAAAAGGGGGGGGCCCAAAGGGGGGGTTCTGATGGAGGGAAGAGCCCCCCAAAGGGAAACGGCCCGGGCCCACAGGCCGGAGTTTTTAAGGTGCCCGGGCCCGGGGGGGGTATAGGTTGGCGGTGTCTTTGGACCGGGGCCATTGGCCCGCAAAAAACTTTTCCCCTTAGGTTTGGGGAGTATATGGAATGTGACTCCCCCTTGGGGGTGGTTTGTTGTTTGAAAGGCCCGTGTCCCTCCGCAGAAAACTGGGGAAAGAAATTTCAGCAGCTGTGTCACTTAAAGGTGAACGAAACCCCGGGGGGTTTTAATGCTCTAATGGACTCAGGGAGTTTGGCCCACATTTAGTGACCCCAACCTTTGGTTTGGGACCCAAAATCATTCAGGGGGAAAGGTTTTTTGGGGTCCTAGGGTTACATGGGGACACCAAATTTTAAAACCCTTTAACCCTTTAATTTTGGGGGAGTTTGGGGGTTTTGTGGCCTAAAATTGAGGTGGGCCGGGGTTTGAGGATTTTTGTTCCCCCCGTGATTCTGGGGGGGGATTCCCCCCAATTTTTGGGGCCTTGTGGGTGAAAAAATTTGTCCTGAAACTGCAAAATTTTAAAATTGTTGGGTTGGGGTTAAAATTGTGGTTTTCCGGGTTAAGGGGTTACCCGGGGGACAGGGAAGGGGTTAAAGGTTCAGGCATGGGGGGGCCCTTGGGGGAAATAACCCCGCGGGAAATTACGGGTTTAGGATGGGGGAACCAGAGGAGGGTGGCCCAGCTATGCCTGCCTGGGGGTTTTTCACCGATTTTTTCCGGGGAAACCTGCAAAGTTTCGGGGACCCCCTTGGAAAAAGCCCGGGGAAAATTGTAAAGGTTGGAAGGGGGAACCCCAAAATTTTCCCCCGGGGTGACAAGGTGTTCCCAACCTTTGGCCCATTTCAATAAAAGAGCTCCCTGTCCCAGGTCGACAGAGTCGGGGGGAGGGTGGTGGAAACTTGGGTGGTCCCTCACCCTTTTCGGGGGGAATGGTCTTGGGGCCCTTAGCGCCCCAACCCTTTGTGTCGGGGGTTTCATTAGGAGCGGGAAAACAAAAAGAAAGTATTCCCCAAGGGTTTTTTTTTTGGCCAGGGGTAATGGGGAGGTAAAACGGTATTTGCAAATTTAATCCCCGGGAAAGGTGCAATTACAGCTCCTTTTCCCCCGGGACAGGGAGTCCTTGGTGCCCCCCTACTATAATCGGGTTTGCCCTTTGAAAGGATCCCCAATGGATTGGTGGGCCCCATTAGTAAAATCTCCCAAGGGGCCCCCTAAAATTATATTGGTGGTTTTTTTGGACTATGCCCCCCGTTTACCCTGGGGCCATTCCTTTGCGAAATACCCCCTCAAAATTATTCGAAGGAGCTGTTTTTTATGTTCTCCCGTAGGGGTTTTCCCAAAGGAGACCCTTAAAAAGTTTCAAGGGACCCCTTTTTATGCCCAAAATTTTACTAGGGGGGTTTGAAAAACTGCTAAACCCAATTAAGCCCCTTGCTTTTTCGTCTGTTTTATCCCCCCAAAAAAACAGAGGGTCTTGTGGAGAGATTAAAACAAGACGTTAAAAAGATGTTAAAGAGGGTGGTGAGTAAAGGAGGGGAAAAGGGACGGGGGACTTTTTTTTCCCCCTATTTAATGTTTTTCAGGGGGGGAAAATTTCCCACAATTTTCCACTGGGTTTCTCCCCTTTTGAGCGGGTTTTTTTTATGGTACCCGTCCCGTGGCCCCGGGGTTATCCCCAAAGGAGACCGGGAGCGGAGCCCGACCCCCTACTTTTGTGTGATTGAAACCCCATCCCCCCAAATGCAAGATGGGATCGCTCCCCATCTTTGCCAATAGTCAGGGAACACCTACGGGCGGGGAAACAGGAGGCTAAAAAAGCCGTGTGTTTCCCAAAAAGTCGGCCAAAAGGAAACGGAGCTTTACCCGGGGCGTTGGGTGTTAATTTTGGTCCCTACTTTTGAGGAAGTTTTTTGGAAAAAATGGCAAAAGGGGCCCAAATAAAAGTGATTAAAAAGGGTGGGAAAAGGGTGAATTAAAGGTTTACCACCCGGGGGTAAGCGGAAGCCGAACATTTGTACCACGTAAAGTGATTTCCCGTGGAAAGGGACAGAGAGCCCTGATGCTGTGAGCCCCCCTTGTAGTGCCCCCCCAGAGGTGTATGTTTTGGGAATCGCTTTTTTCCGAAATCTCAAAAACAAAAACCGGGGGAATTCATACAAAGAAAAAAGGACGGGGGTTTTTCAGAGTACCGGGGGCGTACAGATGTCATAAGGCATGATTTTCGAAACAAAAAAACCCGGGGGTTTTAAAAGTCCTTTTTAAAAACCTTCCCGGGGTCCCCTTTTGGGGCCTTATTGAGGGGTCAGGGGAAAATTTTTAGACCTCGGGGAAAATTGAGGGGTCCCCCGGAAAGGGTTTCAAGCCCTTTTCGTGCGGGATCCCAAAAACCCCGGATGGTTTCATTACGATTCTGTAATGACTTCCGGGGAAACTAAATAAAGGTATCAAAATTTGACGTTACCCCATGCCCCAAAAGGGTGGTTTAATTTTTTTGGAACTTGGAATGCCGGGCTTCTCCCCTTGATCTAACTAAAGGTTTTCTGGCAGGTTCCCCCCACAGAAAGGGCCCCAAAAAGAAGACGCGTTTTTTTAACACCCGAAGGGGCGGGGGCCGGGGAAGTCTTTTACCTTTCGGGTTACAGGGGCTCCAGCCAAAATTTCAAAAGGGCTAATATGTAAACCCCAAAAAAAACCCCCTTGTCAGTATGTTCGGCAAAACTTGGATGATATCATTACTTCGCGAAGATTGGGATAGCCCCTACCAAAAAGGGACAGGGGAGGTTTTGGGTTCACTTAGAGAAGGGGGGTGGGATTACCGCAAACCAAAAAAAAAAGGCCCCAGGGCTTTTAGGAAGGGCCCAAAGGGGTTTGGGGGTACATAATAGGAGGGGGGTGGGTTTTTAAAAAAACCCCGGGGTTTTTAAAAAATTTAAGCAATTAAAAAGGCCCCGGCCACAACCCAACAAAAAGGGCAGGTGAGAGCTTTTTTTTGGGATTGTGGGGTTATTATCGGGTTTTTTTATTAAAAAATTTTGCCAGATAGGGAGCGCACTTTTACAGATTTGGGGCTTTGGCCTTTGCAAAATTGGGTTTTTGGTTAAAAAGGACCCAAGGGAAAAAGGCAAAAAAAACGTTCCAAGAGGGTTTAAACAGGCCTCTGGCCCGACATCCCGGGGTTGGTCAACAGGAAATTTTTTAAGGGGACTTCATGGTACAGCGGATGGCCCTTGATGTTGGGAAATGGGAGCAAGTTTTTCCCAAAAAAGTAGGGGGAGGGAGGAGCATCCCTCAAAATTCCCGAGAGGAAAACTCACACCCGCGGAGAAAAATTATAGTTTGTTTGAGCGGGAGGGGTTTGGGGCCTTTAAATGGGGGCCCTTTAAAACCCCTGAGGTATTCTTTAGGTCGCCCCTTCAAAAATTTAAATTTCCGATTCCCTTCTCCGTTAACATGGATTTTTCGGGAAAAGGAGGGGAAATGCGAGGGGGTTCAAGGTTGGGTTCCTTTCTTTGCCCCAAAAATTTTGTTTACGTGGAAACACAGAGCGGGGGAAACTTCCCGGGCCCAAAAAGCGTGGTTCTTTTCCCAACGCAAAATTGTTTTGGGGGGCCAAAGTTTGTACGCCCCCCCAGGTTTTGAAAAAAGGGGGGGGAGGGGTAAAGTGAGACAGTGAAAGGGGGAAAAAAGTGGACGGGGGAAAATATTTCCCCAAGAGTACTCTCCTAAAGCTGCCTTTTGGGGGCAACCCGGGCAGGAAAGGTGTCAAAGAGGGGGTGGGAAATCGGGTTTAAGGGGAGAGACAGTCCTGTGTGTCGTAGCACTATGTACTGAAAAGGTTTTTTAGTATAAGCGGTTCCAATTTCCGGTTGTGTTTGGGGCGGCTTTTTGGAGGGGGGTCAAAGAGCGGGTGGGGTGGCCACTCCCCCGCCCCAGGTGAGGCCCCCGGGGGCAGGCCCATAAAGCCCCCGAACCAAAAGGCCCGTGTTTTGGTGTGGTTCCCTGTGTTAAAAAAACCCTTTCTGTGGTAACAGCTCTGTCCCGCAAAAATAAGCATTGTTTTGGGGGTTTAAAATGTGTGTTTGCTAGGCTCGCCCAGCAGGCGTTTATTTATGTTTAGATGGGGTAAGGGTTGGTTTTTTTTTTGTTTTGTGCCCGTGAAAAAAACCCGGACCCCCGGGAAGAATTTTGGGGGTTTTAGGGGGCCGGGGGGTGGGAAGGGGGGGGTTTTTTAAAATGAAGGTTTAAACCTTTAAAAAAAATTTTTTTTAAATTTTTTTTATAATTTTTATAAATTTTTAATTTTTATTTTTATTTTTTTTATATATTATATATTAATTTAAAAAGTATTTGATTTCACTGGCGGAAATTTTTCAAGGGTTTTCCCCCCTACAAAGAAGGGGAGAGGACTGTAAATTTTTTTTTCATAGGTTTTCCTTCAAATGTGAGAGGGAAAAATTTAGAAGAAAAAAAGAAAAATCCCATTTTAAAGGGTTTTTAAATTAATTAAATTTTTTAAAATTTTTTTTCATTTATTTTGTATTTGGGTACAGTTTGAAAAACCCGAACTTTTGGTTTTGGGGGTTTTAATAAGGAAAGGGCAGTGTTGTGGGTTTGGGGGGGCTTGGGGGGATTTTTGTTCCCTTTTTTTTATTTTTGGTTCCTTGGGGGGTTAAATTTTTAAAAAGGGGGTTTTAATTCCTGGGGGCCCTGGGGGTTACAAGGGGAAATTTCTAACCAGGTCTTGACCAGTCCTTCCCCTGTAGTTTGGGCCCGATTCCTGCCTTTCTCAGAATAAAACCCTTTCCCATGAGGTGGATCTTGCATGGAGCCCCCGGAAAAAGAGGAAAAATTGACCAGTAAACTTGTGTTTTTTTCCATTTTTTCTAAAAAATTGCCCGGCCCAAAGTTTTTTTTCCCCTTTTCAACCCCGCTTTCTTGGGCTATTGTCCCCCGTACCCCTCCCCTCCCCGTTTCAGGTCCCGCCCAAATTTTGGGTTTTTGGGGTCCTTAGAAAGTCTTTGGTTTTTGGCCCTTTGGGGAATGGGTTTGAGTGTGATTGATTGAGTGTTGGGGCAGGTGTCTTTTATACAATTTAAAAAAGTTTAAACAGGTGCAAATTTTTTGGTTTTATGGTTTCAAATGGAGGGTTCTTTTAAAAAATTTTGGTTTTTAAAGAATGGGGAAATTTTTATTTAATTTTGGGGAAAAAAGCAATTTTATTTTAAAAAAAATGGTTTTTTAGAATTTTTTCTTTTAAAGGGTTGGGGTGGGGTTTTGGTGTATGTTTTTTTATTATAAATTTATTTTTTAGGGGATTATATTTTTATATATATGTGTTTTATAGTTTTTCATTTTAAATGCAAAAAACTCGTTTCAGGAGTAAGTTCTGTTTGGAAAATTTGCCCCATTGGGCTATTGGTTCCCCTGGGTTTGGTCAGCAAATTGGGCCCCGCCCTGCACGTTTTGTGCCCCTTAATTTTTTTCCCCCTCCCTTTTCCTTTTGTCCCTTTTTGGTTTTATTTCCTTTAAAACCCCGTTTATTTTTGCCTCTTTTTCAATTCCCTTCCGGTTTGGGGCTCCCTTTTTTTGTTCCTTCCCTTTTCCTTTACCCAAAGAATGGGGGTTGTGGTTTTCGGAGGAACGGGTTAAAAAACCCCTTTTTGGGGGTTTTACCCTTTATTTTAAAAAAAACAATTCATAAAAAGATCTCAAAATAAAAGGTCAAACCCGGGGCAAGCCAAGGGGAAACAAAATTCTTTTAGGGCCAAATGGGCAAACAAAAAATTTTGTGCAAAGCTGCAAAATTTCCCTTTTCCAAATTGGGTGGTAGGAAGTTTTTAAAAACAAAATTAAGAATGAAATTTTTTTTGGTTTTTATAACCTGGGGATTATTGTTTTCAAAAAGGGTTGGGGGGTTTCGGGTGTTCTTTTTATGAACCTTTTGTTAGGGCTACAGACTTAAAAAAAGAGCAAAAATAGTGATTTAAATTCAATTAAATTTTGATCAAAAATTGCATTTAAAAAGAAAAGCAAACCCTTAAAATGCCCGTGTTTTGATTTGGGGAAAACTTTTCCCCAAAAAGGTTTAAACCAAATTTCCCTTGACAGCAAGGCAATTTAACCTTTTAAAACAGTTTAGAGGGCGTTTCCACCCCTAAAATGACTGGAAATTTTTTGATCAGTTTTGCAAATTTTTCCGGCAGCTATTTGGGCATGTTGAGCAAACCCCTAAAACTATATCATGTATGCGACCCGATTGGGGGTTTTTAGTAAAAAAAAAAAATAGAAAATAGAATTTTACTTAAAGAAGGGAAAATTTTATTAAAAAGGTCTTGGAGGTTTAGTCATTTTTTTTTAAACCCCCGTCTACCCGTCAAAAAGCCTTTGTTTTATGCACACAACAGAGTAGCAAGTCTTCAATTTCTATGTGGCACCACTGCCAGGAAAAAAAAGGCATTACATACTGTCCATATAATGCATAGCTGTGACAAGGCTTTTCCAAATTTTTAAAATTTCTTTAGTATTAAATTCTTTCCAAAAAAGCTTTTAAATATTGTTGGGTTTTAAATCAAAACAACCCTTTTTTTAAAAAGCTAACATTTCCAACCCCAAATTTTTTGATCCCCAATTTTTGATGAATCCCTTTTAAACAATTTATTAAAAAGGGAAAATATTCAGTAAAAATGGCCCTTTTGTACACTTTAGGACTTTTAAAGGGAAATTTCAATTTTTCTTTAAAAACAAACAAGTTTTACATGTAAAGAAGGGGCTGCACCCGTTTTTCTGGTGTGGGTTGTGGCCAAAAAAAAAGTTTTAGCCCCGTTTTTTATTTTCTGTATTTAACAGGGCTTTTGCCCAAAAATTGGCTCATTCTGCCTGACACAACACTTTTTTTTTTTTGTTGCCAAATTTTTCAGGGGTGTTTCGTGCCAGATTCATACAATTGCTGCAAAGTTTGGCATAAAATGTACAAAAAAAAAGTTTGGTGCATAACTGTCGTACACATCCATACTAATTTCAAAGTTGCATGGCTGAGACACATTTTGCTCTAGAACGGGACACTGTAAGACACTTTCATACATACTGGAGCCTTCAACCCCTGAAAGCGATTTAAAACTGGAAAAACGAGCCAGGCTTCAAACATATTTCAATAGTTTGTGGGTCAAAAAAAAAAGACGAGACGCCCATCCGTTAGCCGTTGTGCTAAGGTGTTGACCCAAAGGGGAAAGGGCAAAAAACCCCAAAATGAGGTAGAAGCCTTGTCCTCTTTTTAGGGAAAAATTCCTTCCACTCCAATCGGGCAATCGGAAAAATCCCGGATCAAGACCCCTTCCCCAAAACCTAGACACTATATTTTTTTATATTATTATGCCCCAGAAATGCATCCAAACCCCTTTTTTAAACTCGTTAGTGAATTCACCATGAAAAGTTCCTCTGGCAGAGATTTCCAAAGTCTCACTGCTTTTACAGTAAGAACCCTTTCTGTTTATGTAAAACTTTCGTTCCTAAGACGAAAGGGGATGCCCCCCCTTTTTTCTAGATAAAAGTCCTGGGTATAAAAAAAATTGGGAGAGATCTCTTATTGCCCTTTTGTTGTTTTTTTAAACATATTTATTATGTCCCCCCGAAGCCGTCTTTTCTCTAAAAAATAACCCTAATTTTGCAATCTTTCTGGTCTGAAAAGTCCCCCCAGTCCTTTTTTTTATTTTTGTTGCCCGCCTTTGTACCTGTTCAAGTTAAAATGTTTTTCCTGTGCATGGGCCCAAAACTTACACAAATTCCATGTGGGGTTAACCAGGACTTGAAAATGGGAGAAAAATTTTTCTCATCATTGCCTCTATGCCCCTTTAAGCCCCCATGTCCTTTTTTCCTTTGGGAAGCGCTGTCAAACACTGGCTGCAAAAATTTAAATTTTACTGCCCCGGTTCCCCCAAGTCCTTCTCCTGTCATTTTTTACCCAGCCTTTTTCCTTTTTAAACAAAGTCATGTAATTTTTTTTTTCCCCCAAATGTGCAAAACCCTTTTGCCTTTTTCTGTGTTAAACCTCTCTGCCATTTCCCTCCCCGGCCCCTAACTTTTTCCAGATCCCTTTTTGAAAAAAAATTACCCCTTATTTTTTTTATTACTTTACAGACTTTGTATCGTCGAAAAGATCGATATTCTACGTGCAATCCATGTGAAAGATCTTAATAAAAAAGTTGAAAGGATAGGGCCCAAACTGCCCCCTTTGTGGTACCCCACAATAACAAAATCCAGTCAGAGTATGTACCGTTAATTTAAAAATACCCCCTTTTTTTCTACAGTGAGCCCGTTGCTTACCCACTTGCACATTTTCCCCCATCCAACATTCTCATTTTCTTAAACCCAACCTTTTATGTGGCACCGATCAAATGCTTTAGAAAAATCTAATATATGCCCTCCCGTGCCCCCCCCGATCCATCAGCATGCTTCCCCATAGAAGCGATAATTATCTGACAGGACCGATCCTTTATAAACCCATGCTGGAACGGCGTTTTTAAATTTATTTTCAGGGGGAAAATTTCCCGGTAGCATCTCTGAGAAAACCTTCAAAATTTTACCAAAAACAAGGCAAAATTTCCCCGGCCTATAGTTTTTCCCGGATCATTTTTGACCCCTTTTTTAATATTGGGAACACATTTGCTATCGCCAATCCTTTTGGGACCCTACCCCTTTTTTAACAGTCCATAAATATTAAGAATTGGGCCTATCTTGACATCACAACTCCCTTAGGACACGTGGTGTATGCCTCTGGACCCGGGGGTTTGCATTTTAACTTCTTAAGACGGGAGGCACTCTTCTTGGGTTTTGACAAAAACTTTTAATTGGAGTTTACCTCATCCCTCTGTTTAACGGAAACCATCCCCTCGGTAAAAAAAAGTGGGAAAAAAGTGTTTAATAGGTTTTTTTTTTTTCCATCGCCCCTACTGTCTCTCCCTCAGTATTTTTCCCAAAAAGGGTAACATTTTCCGTTTTTAACTTTTTACTATTTAATAGTTAAAAAATATTTTGGGGTTAGTTTTTTCTTCTATGGGCGATACTCTTTCCGTCTCCAGCTTTGCTTCCTTTATCTTTATTTTTTCCACTTTATTTTTTTTCCCCAAACTTCCTATTCCTCTTCACTACCCCCCCGTTTTAGTAGGTGAAACGCTTTCTTTTTGTTTTTATTGCCCCTTTTTCATCCCTTTGACCACATTGGGGTTTTTCCCGTTTTTAAATTTTTTTATTAACGTAAGGTATGTAAACCCTACAGTGGAGCCTAGGTGTTTTTAAAAATACCCATTTATTATTTTTGCCTATTTTTAAAACATTGTCCCTCAATATGGTTTAGGGGCCCCCCTAAGCAGAATAAAAATTTCCTTCCTAAAATTCGTTTTTTTTGGGCCCCTTTCAAAAACTCTTTTGAAGGATAAACAAATTTTTTTATTTTTGGTCAAATTCCCTAGGTGCCCTTAACCTGAACCCCTTTGTTACTCTGTCAGGTCTATTTTCAATATTAAATCTAGAAGGGGGCCTTTCCTTAGTCGGTTCTTCACCATTTTGGGAAAGGTAATTATCATTAAATTATTGCAAAAACCCGTTTCCCTTTTTAGAGGGTACGGGGTTTCAGAATTTTCCCAAATTGATGTCTGGATAGTTAAAGTGTCTAAAAAAACCTCATTCGATTAGCCCCTATCTATTTTTTAGGATAATCTTCTATGGTTCTGTTATATTGGGGGGGCCTATAGCAGACCCCTATTAGTATTTTTTGTTATTGTTTCCCCCGTAATTTACCCTAATGATTCCACTTTTTCATTAAACCCGTACCATTCTTCCCCAGTGTTGGTTAGACAGGATTTACTAGAGACAGACACCCCCCCCTTTCCGGTTTTACGTCCTTTCTAAATAGATGTAAAACCGTAAGTTAACCGCCATCGTACCTCGTCCAGCCATTCCTGTTATCCCCACTATTCATATTTTTCTTCACTATTGTAATTCTAGTTAATTTTTTTTTTTGGGCGACTCCTGGCATTGGTCAGCATCAATTTAGAGATTTATCGTTTTTTTTCCCTTTCTCCCTACATTTTTAAAACTTTTTCTACACCCCCTCCCTCCACTCCCCCCCTGATTTATTACAATTCCCAGTCTCTATCTTCACTATCTTGCAGCTATCTTTGTATTTCCCCCCCCCCCCCGTCTTAGTTAAATATTCCTCCAATTCTGGCCATTTTCCCCCCCAAACGCTGCACCCCCCCCATTTGGGGCACCCCCCCTGTCACCCATACTGCCACCTCTATGTGTCATGGTAATCCTTGTCATTGGTATTTCTCCAACTCTTGACCCAAACAAACAATATATCCTTAAATAGAAATTTGTAATCTTTAATTACATAATAAATACAAATTAAATACATGCTGTAGCCCCAAATTTGTTTTTTGTTGATTCTCTTACAGAAAAGCAGCAGATACTTGATGATCATAAAGGAAACATGTTACAGCCCCCTTCAACAGTTTCTAAATTTTTCCCCTTTCCAATAGTTTCTCAACAGAATGAGAGGCTGGTGGAGGGGTTTTTGCCTATAGCAATTGGCTTTTCCTTTGAACATCAATGGGGGGAGGGGAGAAGGTTCGCTTATATCCTCTTGATTGGGTCTTGAGCTAATAATTTAAACTTTCATGATCAGGAACCATGTTTCTTGTCAAGAAAGTACGACACAGTCTTTTGCACAGACATAACAAACTGTGGCTTCTAATGGCAATTGACCTCTGTGCCCCTCCCTTTCACATTATATTTTCCCTTTGGCATCAGGCCTCCCTCACGGGATATCACTCTTTCATGAAGATTCAATGGCTCATAGACCCAACCAGGTCTTGGCATCTGCCTCCCTTAAACTTAGCTTTCCAGTCCCCCAGCATTAATGTAATTTACATCCCTCAGGTGACCATGTAGCCAACCACTGACCTTAGTGGTCTATCTTGAAGTGTGCACGTGCCTTTGTGGGCCCGGATGATGCATGGTTATGTGAGTGATGTACATAATGGAAGATTGTACATCCAGCATGGAGAAAATTGGAAAGATGGTAATAACACTTTTTTTTTTTTTTTTCTAGTCCCGGCCTGACAGGATTTTTCCCAGAGTCCAGAATTTTAAAATACATGTGAAATGCACACAAAAAAATATATGCTGAAATATATGACAAAGTATGTTAACCTGCAATTCTGACAAAACATTGCACATTGCCATTATACTGTATTGGGGCGACATTAAAGTGGAAGCAAGCTGCTCCATAAATCAACTAGACTTTCAGCAGCTCTTAATCTCAGCAAGAAAGGGCTAAGAACTAGCAAACTGTATGCACCCTGCAGGTGTACCCACTTCCGTAGTTGACAAATAGGTCAATCTGTCAGTCATTTGAAGTTGGGCCATTGTAGAATCTCTGTGGAGGATTACAGAAAATCTCATATTTTCATTAAAAAGACAGTAATCCATGACATGTGCAATGTTCAGTCTAGAGCCTATATATTTAAGGCACAATGTGACAAATGCAGACTTAGTCTATGAAAAGATAATGGTGCAGACTTCACAGTCCATTTTCTTGGGATCATACC